>JAAQRM010000366.1:0-15358 GCA_013396095.1 Fusarium sp. NRRL 52700
TTACTAGATATAAGGAATAAATAAATAATAAAAATACTTAAAAATCTAACATTCTTATAACTCTAGGTATAATTTATTTCTTATATTAAAATATTATATATATTATTTAAAAATTCCTTTAAAATAAAAATACATTAAATCTATTATTATATCTATAAATCTTTATATAGTAATCTCCTAAAACTTTATATTACCTCTAATTATATTAATAATAATACTTTAAAATCCTTATTCTAAAAACTCTATAAGTTTCTAAAACATATATTAATATAGTCAAACATAGAGAAAGAGAAATAACCTACCTTCCATCGAACTTCATCGACATCTTGAGGTTTCTCCTCTGATATTGAGAGAGATTCTGCAATTAGTCGTTGCTTGTCCCTTTGTATCCACTGCACATACTGCACCATGGGGTTAGCCCTTACCAACTTTAGTAATAACATAGACCACTACCTGTTCTATCGAGTCATTGGCAATATACCTAATGACATAAACATCCTTTTGTTGTCCAATCCGATGTACGCGGTCCACAGCCTGAGCTTCGGCCATAGGGTTCCAGTGGGGCTCAACGATATGGACTGTACTGGCTGAGGTGAGGTCGATCCTACAGAGCGATTAGCAAGGGGTTTTACGGAAAAGCAATCTAAATCGCACCCTTCTCCAGCTGCTCCTATTCTTGCCAACATAACATTGCACTCAGGGTCACTCCCAAATGTCTCTAGTGCTACTTTGCGTTGCGACATTGATGATTGCCCATCAATCCTCTGGAACCTGACACCTTGGCTATTAAGCGCAAAACCAACAAGGTCGAGCATTTTAGTCCAGTAACTGAATACCACACTGATGGATTTAGTGAAAGGTATAGAGCCCCAAACCCAAGATTACATACCTCTTTGGTCGCCCCACTCTGCCCTCTGGTCCCTTCTCCGCTCTGGAAATATTCCTGATAAGTGCCTGAACTTTGGCAGATGGTGGGGGTATCGGCTTGGAAGCATTTCCGTTCATGGCTCCAGACAGTGACAGACTTGCCCCAGTTATAGGTGTTGCTTGGCTTTCCGCAGACAATCCACACTGGAGACATGGAGTAAGACGGGTTGAGCTCTGTAATTTTGATGCACACCTGCTGCAGATAGTATGACCGCAGGGCAAGTCTTCTGTTAGCGATGCAGCTGTCTCTGACTCTTCGATCTCAGATTTGCAAGAGATGCACCGCTTGATATTAGCTTCGAGCACTTCCCAAGACAAGACACTAGAGTCTCGCTCTTTCCAGGCCTTTAGAGCAGCCTCAGGAAGGAGGGCTTCGCCGTGGTTGCATATGAGCCGTAGCATAGAGATAAGAACAAGAATGTTTGTGGCTGGCTTTTTCTTGGAAATTTTGTCGAGGCCCGCGGTGAGGTATGAAAAGCGCTTGAAGAACTCATAAAGGCGTCTATCTTCGCGGCCTATATCAATAATCTCTACACGTTCTGTCTTTTGTGGTAGATTGAGTATCTGTCCGTAAGATGCTTTGGTTCTTCGGAGACAGGTCGCGGCTACTACCTTTCTCAAAATTGAGAAGCCCTTCCGGCGGTTCTTCTTTATTGGATTTGTTATAAAGTGGTCGAATTGCCCCGTGGTTTCGAACGGGGGAACTTTAATAAAAGCGAGCAAAGCCCCAAAATCGTCCAGGGAGTTCTGTATTGGCGTTCCGGTAAGGCACCAACGAGATTGTGTCTGCAGTTTACTGATGACTGCAAATATCTGGGATGAGCTATTTCTAATCTTGTGCGCTGATAGCAGGTATTAGCCTTGATAGCAGAGGTTCCGGGCTCGAACGGCTGCAACACATAACTACCTTCGTCGAGCACTACCCTGGCCCAATCGTGCTCGAAGAGCGGAGATTCTTTAGCTCTATCGGACCGCAATGTCTCATATGTTGTTAACACAATATCTTGGTTTTCGATTTCAGTCCATCTTTCATGTCGCTTGAAACCATGATACGTAAGCCATCGAATTTTATCGGCGTAGATGTGACTTCAGTTATCACCTCCAAGTTAGTATATTTCGCACCTTCCATTGTCAGAATAGCTAAGGAAATCCAACCCACGTTTTAATCTGTTTCTCCCAAGAGTAGATAGCTATGCGAGGTAAGTACGACATCCTTGCTAAATAGTCACTTGAGACTTACTTGACTTTGGAGTCACAATAAGAGTGGCTCTGGGCTGGTCGCGAACTTTGTCAGGACGTTTCTCCTTCTCGTCAAGAAAGTGGCAAATAAGTGAAAGCATTGAGAGGGTCTTTCCAAGTCCCATTTCCTACAGAGGTTTCAGTATGGCCAAGTTTATGAATACGATGGGAGCTTCTGTAATACATCTGCGAGTATCCCGCCACCAATGGGCGGAGGCCGGGACATCTTAAACATCTCGGTCACAATGTTCTGGTACCTATATAGGTTATCAATCATGTAGGAGACTAACAGCGAGTTAAAGTCTTTGACCTACCTGATATCCCCGCTCGGAGATTTATGTGGCACCCACATAGCCGGGAACTGTGCGTTCTCATAGACACCTGCTTCCTTCTCTATCATCATGACGAGAGCTTCGACTTGGTGCCTATGGAAAATCTGTTAACGTAGAATTTTGTGCCCTAGACATTCTGCTTTACCTCTTGAGCCCCGTGACCAACCTAGGACTTGTCTCGATCGTGTTCAAGTCACTAATAGGCTGATACGTAGTGTTGAATATCTGTAGAATCTGGTTTTGTTCATGCTCGGGCATTGAAGTCTGCAGCTCTCGGGAATGTGATGACCATCTCGGACAGCATGCGTATGTGGTGAGCTTTTCTACCTCCGGCATATTTTGCCCTGGAGGCAGAAGGTAGTGAGGATTTAAGTACTTGACATTCCTGTCAAATTCATTCTTCCCTGGATGCTGAAGAAACAGCTCATCTTGCGCAAGGATAGCTGATATTTGATCTTTTTGCAGAACGAAACCATATAAAACAATCCGCAATGAACAAAACTTGATGCCATCCATTTCCGATACTGTTTGTCCTTTTTTCATGGACGTATAGACAACCGGCGGCTTTTTCCCGCATACATTTGCCGTCAGAGTGACAGCAAATTCATTGACAAGTCGAAAGAGAGCGTTGGACACCACCACGGCGATTCGTCGGTTCGAGTTTTGTTCTCGCACCCTCAGTAATCTGCCCTCAAAATCGATCGTAACGGGCGTGCATTCCTGAGTCGGAAGATTACTTTGCGTACATGTGGCCTTGACCATCAACTAAGAATAGTCAGATATCCTAGTCTTGGGTAGAAAGCAGGCAGGCGTGTATTACCATGCCAAAGCATACATCGTATGCGTCAGGCGGAGTTGAAGCTCTCTCAGGCGGTCGCACAGCAGAGCCCTCTTGTGCTGCAATGCCGTCGGCGCCATTGGATTGCTTTGCTCTTTTCTTTTGTCTGGAATCATTCAAGATTGTACTTGGCCTCTTAAAATTGGGTTCAGGCATGGCTGTAACGTGATTCTGAGTTGTGAGAATAAGAGTTGATGAAAAATGAGAAGAATGATGGAACGGTCAATTCCAGCTGAGAGCTTAGGACAGCGCGACGCTTTATCTCATCTTATGCCTGAAAGAGCCTATCCTTGGCCAACACGTGGTCGCAGCGATAAAAGTTTACTATTTAATTGGTATTGGGATAAAGCAGGTGAAACGAAGATGGAGTGGCCGCAGTTTCAAGACCATAAAAGCAGGGATCCGATTCGCCAACTTAGAGCTATTATATGCATGTTGGTTATCTCTGAGACATAATCACACACCATTACTGCGTGGCTGTGCTCCCAGCGCTTACATTTAGGCTTTTATTCAGCCATTCTCCTACCCAGCACCATAAATGCGCATTTCTCTCCCCTCTCCATTACATTCACCACAAGTATTTCAGTACTCCCACCATGTCAACAAGCACTCCAGCACAACAAGCACTAGAACAAGCGCAGCAAGTTTTCAGAAACAAAGTCGAAAGTCCAAACATTTACGACGAAATACTAAGTGCAGGAACAATTGAAGAGGTTTACAAGCTTACAAATGACATTCAATCCAAACTAGCCCCGCAGGGCAAGCTCCGGCACCTAGCGAAGATCAAGCCTTTTCTAGACAGACTCTCTGAGTATGCCAGCGTGATTGAAGTATTTGTTCAAGCAAAACCAGATATCTTGGCTTTTTTATGGGGCCCTGTCAAGATCATATTGCACTGGTCCAGTCAGATTAGCTCTGTCCTGGACAAGGTTGCCGATATCTTAGAAAAGGTTGGCTACGCCCTTCCACACTTTACCAGAATGGCACAGACATTCAACGCCAGCGATGCGGTCATGTCAGCCGTGACGCTTTATTATGAGGATATACTTGATTTTTATGCTATTTTGTTTCACTTCTTTCGTAAAACCAGTGGGTCATTCTGAATCTGAGCAAAAGAAAAGTCCTAAACATAACCTCTTATATGCAGGATGGAAGCAGTTTTTCGAAGTCCTGTGGCCCAACTGCTTAAAGAAGATTGATCCTGTTATCAACAATCTCGAGAAACACTCACTTCTAATGAAAAACGAAGTTACCTTTATCGACATACAAGAAGCAAGGGAAGCTCGAGTTCGCACGTCCGAACAGCTAAGCCGAGCCGAAGCTTCACAGCAGCTTCAAAGATTTCGTGCCCTCAGATCTCGAGTATCGCCAGAATTATATGACCGTCGTCTAGATTGGTTTCGCAACAGATGTGTCTCTGGCTGCGCGACATGGTTGTTGAAGGATGGAGAGTTTGGGGAATGGATGGACCCCAACAGCAACAACACAACATACATTTGGCTCCAGGGAATCCCCGGCGCGGGGAAGACCTATTTGTCGGCAGCAGCCATTGGCCATACTAGGGAACATCACCAGACACTCTTCGCATTTATCTCACACAGAATGAGAAGCAGCCAATCTGCCTTATCAATCCTTCATTCTCTTGTCTTTCAAGCTGCTGAAGATGATCAAAGCTTTCAAGCTCATTTGCTCGACTCAAAGGAACGAGAGCTTCAAGGTAATACAAGTCATGTGTTGGAATTGCTCAAAACGTTTCTTACTACGGCTGGCCGCACACACATCATTATTGACGGGCTCGATGAAATGGACGAATACGAACGCCAGATTTTGTTGAAGCGTTTCGATGAGTTATCCAAGGATTGCAGTGATCTGAGACTCCTGATCTCAAGCCGAGCTGAAGATGACATTGCCACAGCCCTCCAAGATAAAGCCACGGTGATTCGGGTTGATCACAGGAACTCGGGGAGTATTCAAACGTATATCGACCAACGGTGGGAACGATGGTTGGCAAATCAGGGATTTGGCATAGCAGTTAGAAAGGAGTTATTTCAATCAGTTTCACCAATACTGGCCAAGGCAAACGGTAAGCCCTGCTATGTCTAGTAGAATTGAGATTTGTATAATAACATCTTTATCTTAATTAGGAATGTTTCTTTATGCGCGGATTATTCTAGATAATCTGGAACAGATGAACACTATCGAAGAGATTCGAGACGAACTCAGGGCTTTACCAAATGATCTCGAAGGCGCGTAAGTCTGACGTTTACGTTACCTAGGAAGACATAACTGACACACGGCCTAAGCTATCGTCGAAATTTTCATCGAATCAACACACTTGATCATACACTTCGCTCTAAATGCCGAAGGCTCCTAGGTTGGATCGCCTGTGCTCCGCTGGCAATGACGGTACCAGAAATGGAACAAGCACTTGCTGTCAAATTTCACACCAGAGGGAATGTGAAGCATGTGCCGACGATTATTAACAAGTTCAACTTTATCAAGATGTGTGGCCCAATCATAGAGGTTGTAGAAGAGAAACTGCAGTTTGTCCACTTTACAGTTCATGAGTACGTATCCATGAAATTTATGTTCAGCTATTCACGACAGGTCTAACTTATATTAGATACCTTTTCAGCAGCACCGTCACCGATTCGATCGACAAAGATTTCTCTACTAAAGAGCTTGCGAAAACGATCATCTCCTATCTGAATCTAACACTCATAGATGAGGATTTGGAGGCTGACGAGATCCGGGGCAACATACTCATCGGAAAGTATCGGCTTTTTGAATATGGATGCCATTACTGGCCTACATTGGTACATCAATCACTCGGTCGCGACTATCCGCGTAGTCTTGTTGGGCTTCTGGAAATTATGTTCCAGCATGGAAAGAGCTATTCATTTATTCATCCGACCGACGAATCTGGACCGCCTTTCAGATGCTCGAAATTGCAAGAGGACTGCCCTGAAGTCTTTTCAATGTTATCCGAGACCTTTAGGTTCTATCTCAACGATAAAAGATCGGATTGGAATTGGGGCAACAGTAACGTCACCGTCGCTAAACCCTATGTACATGTAGGCTAACAGATCTCCAGATGACATATGGATCAATTTGAATCCTCTGATTACGTCAGATATGTTATTACGCATCCAGCAGGAACACGCAAGTCTCACGGATAGCGGAGATAATCTGAAGTTATCTTTGCTACGATCCAACTACGGCTCCAACCTCTTTCGATGCACATATGCTTTCTGTGAACATAGTTTCCGAGGTTTCAAAACCTCTGGAGAACTAAGTGAGCATACCAAGAACCATGGGAAGCCTTGGAAATGCTTCTCTCCAAATTGTGACTTTTCCACCATTGGATTTTCTACAAAGTCGCGACGCGACGAACATTGGTTGAAAGTCCATTTGCCCACTCCAGAGGAGCTCCAAAAGGGAGCCAATGACTTCGAGAAGATGGATGCCATTGAACTTCAACGATTTCTGCCAGCCTTGGTCATGGAAGGGGACGTCGACGGTGTCCAACGCCTTTTAGCATCTCCAGGTGGCAAAAATCTCAGGGCCGAATCTATTGAATCGGCCAGGAGACTCGCAGCCAAGCTTGGATCTCTGGTGTTGACGCAGCTTCTGGTTCCAATTGATGAGTCTCAAATACCTGAATCAATTATCAAATTAGCCATCCAAAGCCAAGATGTCGATTTTGCTAAATGGGCCATTCCACAAACAGAACCAGAAGACTGTGTCAATATAATGAAAATCGCCCTTTCCAGCAAGTCAGAGGAGATATATACTCTGTGGGAGGACTATCTTATAACACTGCCGCCTACTGTAAAACCCGGACCGGGTTACAGGGAAAGAGTTACGTTAGAGTTCATTTTCAATCGTACATTGTTCACCGGCATCAAGAACAACCCTATGAAGGAGGCCAGGGTAAAGCACACCTTGAGAAGGCTGGGGGGCCGGTTTAGCACCCATTCTTTAGGAGTGCTACTCACAAGTGTCGCAAAGTCGAGTTGTTCTCTACTTTTAGCCAAGGAGCTTCTCGCTTTAGGTGCCCATATAGAATTTCCGCGGGATGAGAAAGGGACTGGGCTTACTGCCCTCCACCTGGCTTCCAAGAATACTAGTAGAGAGGCCGCACTTCTCATGCAATACTTAATTCTCAAAGGCGCAGCTGTACATTTAAACACATCTCCTGCCAACAGCATTCGGTCAGGAAAGGGAGCTGAGGAAATGGCGAAGTGGGTTGGCATGAGTTGGGAGGAGTTACATGACCAGTATCTTTCATCATTACCAGAGCATAAAAGAAAGTAGTAACTAGTTCTTATAAATATATTATTTAAAAAGAAAATATTCCTATAGTAATACACAAGGTATAGCCAATAGGGTCTTATAATAAGATAAATACTACAAAATGCTTATTTTTAATATAATATAATATAGACATTATATACTATACTAAAAGGAATATAATAACCTTAATTGTTACGACCCAAACGGAAAAAGCACTTACATTACATGTACCCTATATTTTTCTTCTAATCGTTTATAGTCACTACTTACCAGATGGTTCCGTAAGTAAACGCCAAGCCCTAGTCACCAGTGACTAAGTAGAAACACTAGTAACTCTAGATAATTACCAGTAATTCCTAAGAATTACCTCTTTATTAACTATTCAGGCCTTAAAGCCACCCAAGCCAGAGCTATTTAAAGGATAAGCTATGGATATAGTCCCCTTCCTAACTTAAATAAAGGCCTACTTATTACGAACCTAGCGGTTACGTCACGTATACCCTACATTTTTTACCAATTATATATAATTACTATAAACTAAGAGATTCCATTTATAACTACTAAGACCTAGTTATAGTAGTTACTCTAAAAACACTAGTAATTCTTAGAATTATATAGTAATTACTAAGGTTACTTTATAACTACCTCTAGTATATATATATTTATTTAATATTAGATAGAACTTAGCTTATTAGCTATTAATAATACTTCTTTATATTAACTAAGCCTAATATATATTAATCTATTATTAAGAGATATAACGTGGTTAATAAGCATGCGGGTTATCTAAGTATATAGGTTATTTTCTATAGCCTTTTAAACCTATAGCTTGAAAGCTTAAGCTATAGGTTTAAAATACTAGCTTTTACTTATTAAACTCCTTTCCAGATAACTTAAAAACTACCTAATAAGTTCTTATATTATACCTATTCTTACTATATATACTATAGTATTAAACACCTAATCTAAGTAACCTTTTTTAATTATTACTTTTTAATAATTTAATTACTACTTATATATTAATATCTATTTAATTAATTACTTATAATATATTTTATATAGTTATTACCTTTCCTTTTTCCTTTTCTTTTTATAGTTTAGTTTTCTTTACTTTTTAGTATTAGCTTAATATTTTATTTATATCTTAAAGATTTTAAATTTTAGCTCTTAATAGTATATTCTTATATATTATAGCTATTATTTTTTTTATAAGAGACTTTAAGGCTTCTAATATTAACTCTAGAAAGCTATTATAATAATATCTAATTTAATTATTAAGATATTTAGACTAAGATTAGGTCTTAATAACTATCTTTAGGGTCTTTAAAGCCTATAATATTAATAGTTAAGTAGTCTCTCTAGGAGGTATTAGGGTTTATAGCTATATATTAAGCTTTAAGATTATAGTTTCTAGGTTAAAAAAAGTAAGTCTAACTTTTCTAAAACCTCTCTAAATATTACTTTCTATAAAAATAGCCTAAAAAGTAATATAAAAGGCCAGGAAAAACTTAATCTTAGAAATATAAGTTATAAAGTATCTAATTAAATACTTTATTTCTTAACTATAAGCTTTTTTTAGTACTATAAAGTACTTAATATTAAGAGACTAAAGTAAGTAAGATATATATATAGGTATATAGAATATAATAATCTTATAATCTTAGTAATATTTCTTAAACTTAATAAAATAGTAACTTTTATAACTATTAAGAATTAGAAGGTAATATTAAGTATTTAATTATTTAGTTATAAACTAATTAAAGTACTTTAGTTACTTAAGACCTAGCTTATTATTTATTTACTTATTTTAGCTTATTATAATAATCTAGTTAGCCAGCAGGTTGCTTTCTTAGTACTAATTAGTAAGGTAATACTAGCCTAAACTAATAATAAATAGCAGGATTGATTAACCTTTTATATTAATTACTATAATTACTATAATCTATTCTTAATTTTTAGGCTATACTGATTTTAGTCTTCCCTGCCTTTCTAAGCCTATAATTACTATTCTAGCTATTATAAGGCCTATTATAAAGCTAGTCTTATTAAAGTTCTAGATATTATTTAACTAGATATTATATTTTATAATTATATTTTATATAAGCCTAAACTAGCTATAAATAATAGTTAGATCTTTATATTTAGCTTTCTAATAGTTATATTTCTAAAATAAATATATCTTTAGCTCTAATTATTACTTTATAAAGTTATAAGTTGTTAAGACCTGATTTTATAAAGGTCTTATTATATAACTAAGGAATATATTATGATCTAGATGACTAATCAGGAGAAGATATATACTAAAATAATGAGAAAATTCAGGGCTTTTGATTAGGAACTATTATCTATTTCTCTAGATTAATTAGTCTTTATGACTTTAGGATCTAATTACTTTATAATTAAATGCTATAGTAGTGGCAATATAAGGTCTTAAAGGGCACCTTATAATTAGTTATAGACTATTATAGGCTTAGTTTTAGGTTATTTTAAAGAGCCTAAAGGGTAAGAAGGATTCTAGCCTTATTTAAAGGTTATAATATATTAGATTATTAATAATTATTTAATTAAATAGAAATGTTATAAGATAAGGGATTTTTAATCTATATACTTGGATAACCTATATACTTATTAACTTATGTTAATACTTTAATAATACTTTTATATTTTATATAATCTACTAATAATAAACCTATCCTAGCTACGAGGCAAATATAGATCTAAATTAAATAGAAATTATATATAAAATAAAACCACACTAATAAAGATAGGGACCTGAATTTATTACCCTTAATGAATTTAGGTTATTATTATAAAAAGTTAGAAAAAATTATTTTAAAGATAATATATTAATTAATAACTACTAGGATATAACTTTTTTTAAATTTCAGGCTATATAGCTAAGTATTATAATATTATAATTAGTTTTAAATCTAGTTAATTATATTTAGTATTATTAAAAGTAAGTAGTAATTAGTAAATTATTTATACTAAGTTAATCTATATATTCTGGTATGCTTAATAATAACTAAGAGAAAAAGAAAAAATAAGTATAGAATAGCTATAAGTAAGAGAATTATAATAGGTAGTTAAGTTATAATTATTATAACTATATATTATATTAATATTATTAGAGATTATTAATTAATAGAGGTTATTTATCTATAGTAATATATATAACTAAGTTAAGGTTAAGGTTTAAGCTATAATAACTATAAAAATAAGTATATTAATAACTTAAAATAGTAATTAATAGTTATTAAAACTATATAATTAATCTATTAAGATTTTATAGCTATAAGCTAAGACTATTAATTATAGATACTATAGGTCTATTTATAAAACTACCTTAGTTTCTATTTATTATTTATAAAGTATATTATTATGTGTATACTAGGGGGTAAGTATAGTAATATTTAAGGAAGTATTATAAGTTAATATAGGCAATAGAAAAAAGTAAGATTATAGTAATAATCTAATATAACTCTAATATTATAATAAAGTAAAGTAATTTAATAATATAGCTACTACTATTACTAATAATTAACCTTATACTATTTATCTATCTATTAAGCTAGAAGATTAAATATAGTAGGAAAGGGTATTTATATATAGTTAGTATAATATAAGGTATATAGAAATATTATTAGGAAAAGTACTAATAGACTAATTTCTAAGGAAAGGAAGGAAGTACCTAGAAGCAAGCTATAAAGGTATAGTAAGTATTATAGTATATTAAGGTATAGTACTAATAGTCATTTAGTAATAAGCTAGGTAGTAGCTAGTTTAAGGTTAGGTTTAGTAAATAAGCTAGCTAAGTAGTATTTAAGGAGGTGGCTATTATTAATTAAATAAACTATATAATAGTATAGTAATAATACTAGTTTAAAATAAAGAATAAGAAAAAGATTAAAGTAGCTAATATAAGGATAAATACTAATATATAGTTAGAGTATATTAGGTAAGTAACCTATTTAGAAGGATTTAACCTAAAAGCCATATAGTAGTTAACTAAATTAGTAAGTAAGTATTAGTATATATTATAGTTAATATAGAATAGTTTAATATAAGTAATAAATTAGGCTTATACTATAGCTATATTAGTATAAGTAAGTAGCTAGGTATTATTTAATTATACTAAGGTGTTAGGGTTGGGTTTATTTATATATCTGAGATAATTAGGTCTTTACTATTATATATGTGATCCAGGCTTTACTTTTATATTCTTTTAAACTTATAGGTAATACAGATCCTAGTCCTTATTATATATATAATTAAGTCCTACTCTTATTAAATATTAGAGTCTTTTCTTAAAGTTTCGATTTATATTAATTATAATTCTTATTATCTTTCTTTTTACTTTTATTATTATTATTATTCTTATTACTAGTACTATCTTTATTATTTTTATTATAGTATTTATAGATAATAAACTATTAGTAGATTAGTATTATCTTAGCTTTAGTATTATTTTCTATTATATTATTTAATTTCTCTATAAAACCTTATAGAGATATATAAATATTAAGTAGTTCTGGAATAGATGTTTTTTATAAGCTATATAGATTACTATCTATAGCTATTTAAACCCTAGGAACTTTTAAGTCCTTAGAAAGATCTTATATATTATTACTAGTAAGGAGGGACTTTAGGATAGGCTAAATAATATATATATATAATACCTTATAAATTCCTAGAAGGTTAGGGATCTTATCTATAATAGTAAGTACTATAGTATAGAACTTATTTTCCTTTTTAATACTATTAGTTATATAAATCTTATTATAATATATAAGAGGCTTCTAGAGATAAAGATATAAATACTAGTACTAAATATATCTACTATTATTACTAGTAGTTACTAGATATAAATCGTTTTAGTAAGATACTTTTAGGAATATTAAGCTTCCTGCTAAGATACTTAGCTATTCTTATTAAAAGAGCTAGTTTTATATTAGTATCTATTCTATTCTTAATAAGAAAGTCTTTAATATCTTTATTAAATTCTATTATAACTAGGTTTAATTAGTAATTCTATTTATAGATAAGGGATATTTTTATATTAATTAGTTAAATATTATTAATTATTAATATATTAAGGCTATTATACTAAATGGCCTAAGCCTAATATAAGGTAAAGCTAAATAGTATTACCTGCCTACCCTGGTATATCTTATTTACTACCTTACTTATATTTTAATTAAGGTTAGTAAGGTAATACTATAGGTAATGGCTATAAAGATAGGTTAGTATATTAGTAAGCTCCCCTGTTTATATTAATAGTATACTGCTGTTCTAAGTATAATAGTTATATACTCTGTTATATAGTCTATTTACCTATCTTCACTGCCTATACTAATATTATAATTTCAGGTCTTTAACTTTAGGCATCTAAACCTATATAAAACTTAATATATTTTCCTCCTAAGCCCTATAATTATCTCTCTTTTATTAATTTTATAATATACTATCCCCCTTATCTTTACTACTATTATAAGTTAACCTTCTATAATACCCTTTCTACCTACTACCTAATAGCCTTAAACTACTTATTATATAAGTCACTATAAATAGTATTAATAAATACTAAGTCCTTATAGTTTAGATATATCCTTCTAAGTAGCCTTCCTTCTAGCTTATTAAGTTCCTTTATCTTATTAAGAAAGAAGGTTTTTTTAATAAAAAGGGACTTATAAAAAAAGTATATAAATAAGAGAATCTTATAACTAAAGGTTATTAACCTAATATTATTAGTATTATTTATCTTTTCCTAGGCTTTTCTAGTCTCTAAGGCCTTCCTATAAAGGCTACTAATTTTACTTTCTATCCCTTACTTAAGAGCTTATTTAATTATATTAATTATATTATAGCCTTCTATCTAATATACTAGGCTAAGATAGGTTAGCTATAGGCTTCTTCGGACAGGTATTGTGATAGTATAGTTATAATATTATTAGTAGCTGTAATTATTAGGTATATATTTAGGTTAGATAACTTACTAAAGCGTATTAAATAATTAAAGTATGCCTTTAAAGTGGGTTACAGGAGGAAGATTTAGGCCAGCTAAAGAGCAAGGCTCTAAAGCTAGTATATATATAGTAAGGTTTAGGCTATAATTAAGGCTACTAATATAATAATTTTAACTTAATAAAGCTTTACCTACCTAAGAGGTAATTAATATTTAAATTATACTAGACTTTAGAGATACTTAGATATACCTTTTAAGGCTAATATATAAACTTAAAAGAAAAAAAAAATATTAATAAGCTATTTCTAACCTTAGTTACTAAATACCTTATATAAAATAGTAAGACCTATAATATAAATCTCTTAAGAGAATAACTTATTTTTAAAGTCTTTTTTTTATAGCTTTTAAGTAATAGCTAGGGTATTAAAAGCCTTATATTTTTCCTTAAAATAGTTCTTAAGTTAGTTCTTGGCTTATAAAGCCTTTATTAGGGTAACTAGCTTATTATCTTTATTAAGTCCTTGTTTTAGTGCTTATATACTTATGCTAAGCTATATTATAATGGGTTTATTATTAGTTTAAGGGACTTATATAGGAATAAGGTTTATAGATAGTTATAAGGGTATATTACTGTTTTTATTATTATCTTTATAATTATTTAGTATATATAGTAAGACTTAGGTAAATACCTAAAAGAGCTAGATGCCTTTTAAGAGTATACTTAGAGGAAAGTATAGTTTCTTTATGTAATATACCTTATAGCTATCTATCTCTAAGTTACCTTTTTTATTACTAGCTTAAATATAGTATTTAGTAAGCTTATAGGCTTAATATTCTAATATACCTTTCTTAATAAGGAATATATATTACTAGTTAAAAAACTTCTTAAGCTTTTTTTTATATCTAGAAAGGGTCTTAGGTAGGTTAGTAAGACTTTACTTATTTAATACCTTAGATAGTAGTAATATATATTATATTAATAAGCCAGTAGTATTTATATTTAGGATAGTATAGGAAGTAGAATCTAGAAGGAAGCTAGATAGTAAATTACTATATATATTAGTATTAGGATTTTATCTGGAATAAAGTGTCTTTTATAAGATAGGCTAGCTTAACTTAGCCTTTAATATATTAAGGTTATTAGTAATAAATAAGCCTGTATCTAAAAATACTAGTAAACCCTTATTATATCTAGGAGCTATAGTATTTCTACTGTTTAGTATATAGTAGGTAGATAATCTAAGCTTTCTAGGTTAAGATTTAGGTATATTTAAAGAGTCTTTAGTATAGTTAGGTAAGTGGATATATTTAGTAATAGGCTTTATTATAATAGTAAAGGCTGGAATTATTTTTTTTTTTTTTGCCTGTTAGTAGTATATTACTAGTCTGTCTCTTGATAATTATAGCTTCTTTTTATAGCCTTTTTTTTCCTTTTGTTATAAATAAGGGAGGAAAGGGGTTTAAAATAAAGTAATAAGTATACTTATAATCTCCTAGAGTTGCTAGGGTATATTATACTATAGCCTTTACTTAAATAGTTTTAATTAGTCTTCTTATTAGAACTAACTACTTATTATATATATAATAATATACTAGATATTATAAGTATAAAAGTAAATTACTTTAATTATATTTAATTTAATAAATAAACTTAATATTATAGTATATAGAACTTTAAAGGGATATTTAAGGTATTTATTATTTATAAGTATTTTTTACTATTAATTACCCTAAACTTGGTATATTATATCTTTATAGTAA
>JAAQRM010000368.1:0-103819 GCA_013396095.1 Fusarium sp. NRRL 52700
GCTCTTAATTATATAATTTATATATAATAGTATATAAATAAATCTAATATAACTAAGGGGGGGGTATTTAATAAATAAGAATATAATTCTTACTTATTAATTATAATAAATTTAAAGGAAAAGAGAAAATAAAGCTTTAGGCTTGTTTATAATAATTAGAAAATTAGGTTATATAACCTAATACTAAGCTAAAAGTAGCTAAGCCTTCTTATATATTTATATAATAAGATTTTTCTCTATATAATTATAGGGGTACTTTCCTACTTATAGAAATATATAAGAGGTATAGGTCTACTATATTTTAGGTTTTAAAACAGTGAGCCCTATGGACTTCCATATGCTGCCCCTCCCCGCGAACACAGACAGCCTCGCCCAGACAAGACACCGACTAAAATAACCCATCATACGTCACTCCCCAGCAACGCAAGGCGCCCAACCTTCTATCATTTCTCTCCACACAAGCCCGTGCCCAAAACCAGTCCAAAGCTAACAAGCTGGGCAAACCTCTTTGACGAGAGACGACTGGACCCTGGCGTTCCTTCGTCTGATCTCGTGATTACCTGTGATCATTTTCTCTCTTGTGCCTACCAGGCTTGTCGTGAGCCTCTCTTTCTACCCCTCGCGAAATCTGCTGGGACGAACCCTCAATCATCCTCTCCCGAAGTTGCGCGGCCGTGTTATTATACCTTCGCGCTCTTCACCTTATATCCGCCATGGACCTTTTTGCCCCAAAAGACGACCAATGTGACCGGCTTAAGACGCCCTCGTATCTTGAGCTTGTCGTTTCTATGTATGGCTGTGCAACCCCTCTCTAGATTTGACGGCGTGTGTCCTTGTTATTGACCTTGATGTTATAGCGTCCTCTTACTCGGCATTCTCGTGTCGTACCTCCCTCAGCATTATCGTATTATCTCCCGAGGCACCTCCGAAGGCATCTCACCTTACTTTGTATTGCTTGGAACCACTTCCGCTACTGCGGGTTTCGCCAATATCCTTACTGTCCCACCGTCTCGTGCGGCCATAGGATGCTGCAAAGAGCTCGGTAGATTTGAGTGCGCTGCCGGTCTGCTCGGTGTTGCCCAGCTAGGCGCTCAATGGGTTTGCTTCAGCCTCATGTTAGCCTCCGCATCCAGCTCGATTTTCTTTCTCCACTGACATTTGACCAGTCTTGTCCTTTTCCTCATCTTCTTCAGATATAGAGAAGCCAATGTTCCACCAGAGGATCTTCGTGGCGATGCACCTAGATGGCAGACCGCTGTCATGGTAGGACTCCTATGTGTCCTTCACGGCCTCATTGTGGTAATCCTGACGGGTGTCTTTTTTATTGCTCTGCCCGATCATCTCGTTTTTTGGGCCAACTTCCTGGGAATCATGGCTACAGTACTGGCCGCTATCCAATACGTGCCTCAGATCTGGATGACATACCATCTGAAACATGTTGGCAGTCTGAGTATCCCCATGATGTGCATTCAGACGCCCGGTGGCTTCTTATTTGCAGGAAGCCTTTTTGCCCGCCTGGGCTGGGAAGGATGGAGTACTTGGTTCATTTACTTGATCACAGCATCTATGCAGGGATCAGTCCTCTTCATGGGTGTTTATTACGAGTACATGGCGCGGCAGCATGGTGGTCATACCAATGGCCACATCGACAGCGCACCACACTCACCTGTGCAATACTCGAGCGCGCCCCGGAGGCCCCCACCAGGCAGCAGGACCTATTCTGAGGGCTGGGAGCGCGGTCTTCCAGGACCTTTCACCGGCCACCCGGAGAGATACGCGGAAACGGAGGAGGACCTACACGATATCCAAGAGAGAGAAGAGCGTGCTATCGAGCGGGAGAGCCAACCATTGTTAAAACCCGGCGGTATTGGAAACCCACACAGGACATACGACGCCACCACCGAACACTAAGGAATTTACCTCTCTTACCTTACTTTAAACAAGACGAGTCCGGGGTCAGCAGCGAGCATGTGATATACCATAATTATTGGAGGTATTTTATTGGTATCTAGTAATTACCTAGGATTGCATACTTTTTAGAAATGTACACATTTTCTTCTTCTTAGCCGAGCCGTCCGAGTTTGACTCATTGAAGATATTACAGCGCAAGGTATGTGTGGGGGGCCTTCGATGACTCGAAGTCAGCCCGGCCAAGGTTGAGAGACTGTTTGCCGACAGCATTCCTTGTCTCCCTACGCGAGATAAAGAGCAATATCAGATACCGAGCCAACTGACTAGGATGAACTCATGTTACTTCGAGTCAATGCTGAGATATTGCATGGAGCCTCGCGTAGCGGTCATTCTCAGCATCATCTCATCAGCTTCTCACGACAGAATGGACGAAGCCTGGTGCCTGGGCCCTATCATGGCCCTAGATGACCCCTCCGCTTCCGCGGGTGACGGGTGACTCGCATCGCCTGCAAATGCGGAATTGGGTGTCGCTGGCTTGCCCCCTGTGGGATGCGGTCGAGATGTGATTGGCTGATTCTATCTCATCAAGTTGAATGAATCACCGCATGTCATTCATGGTTCATATCAATTCCCGTATGAGGTTTGAGACAGGAGGGGGAGGGTCTAGAGATGCCCTGTAGCGTCCAATCCCGTCGATCAATTAAACCACCACCATCGTTTCTGTCCATTTCTCCATTGCCGGAGCCATTTCCTTTCATCTCAAGACCTAGAACCTAGAGCTCTATTCTTTCTTCTTCACTATCACACCTAGAGTCTTTGTCTCAAGACATCGTCGAGACTTTCAATCACTCTCATCTTTGACCTTGTCCTTATCACACACCATCATTAGTGACAGCCCCGCGTCCTATCATCATGGCTATCTACAGCTCCGTTCCGCCACCCGAACAACAGTCGGCCTCGAATACTCCTACTCCCGCGGCGACAAACCTTCCGCTAGAGGCTTTGCAAGTCCATTCGCCTCCTACGCCAGTCAATAATGGGAGCATTGATATCGATGCTTGGACTGTTTCGGCTCTTCAATCTCTTAGCGTTTCTCCGATCGCGCGTGGAACCGGTACTCCTCTTGCGATCCCTCTAGATGAAGCTGTCAAAGCCGAATCCCATTCTCCCGGGCGTAATGTCGGTTTTGATGAAGATGAGGCCCCGATATCGACCCTGAGACGACCACCTTCTAGGAGGGACAGCCAGCGAAAGCGGGACTTGGTTCTGAAGGGCAAGGAGGGCAGCCGCCAGCGTCGTCGCTGGGAGAATGGTATGGTTTTATCATTGATAAAGAAGCACTCCGAACTCGGATCTGCTTCCTTTTGCGGAGCAGCATACTGATCCTTGGCCTCACTGTCTTAGACCGCTTGATGGGTGTTCCAAACGCTCAACCGCCTCTGCCTTCCGATTACGAAGTCCACCCTACTCATCCGATTCACCTAGTGCCTTACCAGCTTGCGCAGTTCTGGGACCGTGGCGTGCGCAAACAGGTTGAGGATAAGACAGCCCGTCTCCTTGCTGAACGCAAGAAGCAGCAACTCAAGGCAGGCAGCGCCACCGGGCTTGGAGCTGGCGAGGTTCCTCGCGATCTGCGCGAAGCTACCAAGCGCAGTCCCATTGTGCGCACCTGGGTGCGATCACTGGAAGAGCCTGTGCGACAGTACCTCACTAATCAGCAGGCTATGGCCACAATGTCAGCTGCCACTGCTGATGAAGATGCTGATAGTGCGGCTGAGCAGATGGACTCTGACGACGAAGAGATTGTGTTCGTCGGTAGGAACGGCGCCATGAGGGAGCTTAGAGAGAAAAAGGCAACATGGAAGCACGCGCATCGTGAAGTGTCACAGGAGACGGTCGACTCAGGCATGCTATTTGACTCGTTTGGCACCGATGAGAGCGCTGGCTTCAAGTGAGTATCGATATCGAAGGTATAGCGCACTTCTAACAACCTCTAGGCGCTGGCTCACACATACCATCTCTGACTACTACGGCATCCAATCTCGCTCTGTCAATCTTTCGAATCCCACGCGCCGAGTTGTCTATGTTGGTCTAAAGACCTCACATGGTGCTTTGCCTTTACGAACGCTACCGCGGCCGATGTGGGAGGTCTGTTGACCGATTTTGAACATCTGGGGGTACCTGACCCAACTTGAGTAGTGTTTGAGATGCATGATTAGACGTACACGCGTAGACCGTAAGCATGGGTATGTATATAGGGCAATAGAAGCGATCTAACTGAGCTCGGTGGGCATAAGTCTGTTGTGCTGCGATGCGATATTGCTTGAAGCTGCTCATTGTGCTCTGTAACACGCCGTTACCTGCATGCTCGAGTGCATATCTAGTTACCTGATCATGGATCGACAAATCGTGGACCCCCTAGCCCTCGCAGGCACGTCTAAATGTTGGTAGGCAACCTACCATAAAGTACAAAGCCTTGTGCTCCAGTTACTCCGTACATTTTCTGTGGCAGCTGACTTACACCCACTCTTGGTCCAAGATTCTCGAAACGTTATTTAGTATTCTCCTGCCCCCCATGATTTGACCATATTTGCAAACTCTTTCTTCTGCCCTCATACTCAGAAAGCTCGCAAGTCCGCTTTGGCCGTATTCAGATACTAGCAGACCTGCTATTATCTGCGCTGCGCTAATATTAAGGCCAGCACGGCGAAGGAATAACTCCCATACACCATCACGAAAGTCAAGGAAAGTTCCAAATTGATGAGCAGATGAAGAATAGCGGGACATGATTGACAAAGCCCATTTAGAAAGTGTTTTATCGTCACCAGAAACGAGGTGTGTTGATATACCTGCTCGAAGACTCGTTGTAAAACGTACGAAATCAGCATACCCGGAGATATCAGAGGGTGTTGGTGACCCGACATACTCTCCTAGTGGGTTCGATTCCGATACCAATATAAATAAAGATTCATATTTCTCACTTACTCGTCTGACTCTTTCGCGAAATCGTGTGAGAGCACTGGATCCAGGAAGAGGTTTCTGTTTCACTTTTAGTATCGTAGTCAATATGAGGCCAGCACCAGGGCTCATAGAGATATCAGCCTCAAACGCCAAAGATGAAATTGTTTCCCTTCTTTGAGCCGATCCAGAAGACCATTCAACTGTGTTGTACTGAGAGAAGTCTCGGTCGATGAGCTCAGCTTGTGGCCAGAGTTTCTCCAGATAAGAGAGAGTATTGCGACTCAAGTCCAACGAGACTATGTAGCGACAAGTCTTCTGAGGATTGTTGAAATTAGGAACCGGGGGGTCTTTCAGCTCGCTCTGGGCCTCTTCTTGAATAACGGGTAGTATTGAGGGATCAGCTATGGGAGGCATGGCTCTTGAGGCTGCCGAGGCTTGGGAAGAGCTGCTACTTTGCTTCCGCCTTTTCGGTTGTCGAAGCTGCATGAAACCAAACAACAGGCTGCTGGACGCACTGGGGTCAGTGAACTTCAGCAACAGATTCTCCCTCTCGCAATCAGACTTGTTTCCTGTGCCCTGCCGTCGAGAACATATCAATTCCTTCAAAGATGGTGCAACATGAGGCTTCTGAGATTGAGAAGTAGCCGTCGAGCTATGCTGAATACCATGACAGATTGATGAGGAAGACACCATAGCAGAGGCTAATTCTTGTTCAATCTCTTGGTCATTCAGGATTTGGAGCACCATTAGTAGGTTTCGAGAAACCACGTAGTTACTACTGCATAGTTTGGGGGGCCTTAGGGTAAGCAGTTCTCTCGCAACAGGTCCTAACTGAATTGCTGCCTCGGTCAATGAAACTGGGCCACTTTCATGAGGGATCGGTATCCATTTAAGTGATGTCTCGAGACGACTCAGCTCCTTGTAGCAGGTCATATGAATGGTCCTGGCAAGCGATTGTTGCAGCCATTCAAAATGATCCTGCGAAGTTGACAAATGTAATGTCCAATCAGGATCAGGTATCTGAGAATCGACTGCTGGTATCCGCAGTCGTAATAAAGCATGCTCAGTGTTCAGTCGATCTTGTTCTAACTGCTGATTTGCCTGGTGGTGTTTCTCATCTAATATAGACTGCAATGTTTCTTCGAAATATTCTCCATCCTCAGCTGGAGATTGGGGTGCTGCATCAGAATGCAGGAGATGAGGTGCCAAAGTTTCTGCAAGATTATCCCGCACTGGACTGGTAGCAGTGCTAGATGGTAGCATCGGTACATCTAATTTAAGAGCCGAATGTTTCTTTGCTGCATCCAACAGGAAAGCCGCCTTAGCTGTCGGAGGAGAGCTGGGCATAGTGGAGGGTGCAGGAGGCTCGGAGTCCACAAAGCCATTCTGCATATTCCAATCTAAGTCCTCAAGTGCAGTATTAGATGGGCTGCTCGGTTCTGAGGTCAAATCAATCACCATATGCTCTGCGCCTAGTAGAAATGGTTCGTCCAAGTCAGAGGCAGGAGAAAGCGGAGGAGACACCGGCTCTAGGTTTGAACGATAATGCTAACAAAATCAGACCAAATCTTGAGCTGACCCATCCTGACTCACTTGATCTAAAGAGAATATCTGTCTGATTTGGTCTGGCGTGCAAGCCTGATTTGGTATCTGCAATGTATAGAACGAAGCGTGGCCAGATTCCGTAAATGTAGGCTCATCACCCTCCAATTCACGCAAGGCTAATGTTTGCCATCGTGAGACGGTGGATGGGAACACAAGGCCTTCATCTTTCTCAGCACTGACATAGCTCAATGGAAGCCATTGGGTCAGGATGTTGCAAGAGCTTGCCATCTGGATATCTTGCACATATTGTGACAGTTCTTTCTGCAGATCATACCCTGTATCTATACTTTCCGATGGGAGCCGAAGGCTTTTTGTTTGACCAAGGAATCTAAACACAGAAGAAGCAGGGACCTCGGGGTCTATGGGAATTTCGTAGCTTTCATCGTCGAGAAACGGCTCTAATGCGATCTTCGTAAGAGGTAAAGATGCTGCAGTTAGTCCAGGCTGGTCAATTATCCCGTTCGCTTTTGCCGGTGCCACAGTTTCTCGAAGTTGCCTGACAATATCTCGGAGTCGATATGGGGCGCCTTGATGATTGTAGAAACATTGGTTCTCAATAGCGTAATCGACAACCTCTCGATTTCTGGCAGTTGAGGTTGCAGTCCCACTCATGCTGAGAGACAAGACCCATGAAATAAGTAACCAACGTTCGTAGGGACCTAAGATATCATAAAGAGAGAGTTCAAGTTCGATCGCATATGATCACTGGAGTCTGAGTATTTGATCCTACAAGGGTTGGGTGGTTTCGGTTGACTACCTAAGGTACCTACTAACCTACCTAAGGTAGGTACCTTACCTTAGGTAGGTACGTACCTTAGGTGGGTAGGTCACGCCTTCCTCCAAACTCCTTGTTGTTAATGTGTAGGCATTCAGGCTTGTAAGGGCTGGGTGCAGAAGGCGCGAGGGAAGATGTCAATGATTGCTTCAGGGGGCAGCACACGCTTCATCACTGGCTGGTCCTCAGGCTACACCGCAATAGCTCAATAAGTCCTTGAGTATTAATCTTATGATAGAAGCCATTTCTTTCAGATAAAGATGTTAACCTTACAATTAGAGAGGGCTGATATAGTGCCCCGGACCCATATATAGGTGCTTAACTTATCTTAGGCACTCAAGTCTGTGTCAGCCCGAGGGTTTATGTTATATTTCCTTTCGTCCCCTCAACCGTCTTCTTACGTGGGGTGTAAGTGTTTATGCCCCTCCCCACTAAACGGCATACATGCATCTCACATCCATTTTAGGATCCTAGGAACTTAACGAACCCCACTGGACCGCTGTAAACTGCACTAACTCCGGGGGCTAGTGACGCACCTGGTCCCGAAGACAAGCAGTTAGTTGCACTGGAGAGCTTTTGAACCTCGATAGTTCTCGTCGAGGGGGCAAA
The DNA here is from genome assembly GCA_013396095.1 of Fusarium sp. NRRL 52700. Classification (NCBI taxonomy): domain Eukaryota; kingdom Fungi; phylum Ascomycota; class Sordariomycetes; order Hypocreales; family Nectriaceae; genus Fusarium; species Fusarium sp. NRRL 52700. The sequence continues at coordinate 7,862 of JAAQRM010000368.1, forward strand.
CACCATTACCTTGCTTCTCCTCTACATCCGACGCTGGCGACCTCCCTGTCGAGGAAGACAATATGGCATATGTCGCACCTATCCATCGCGCTACAAGCATACGCCATGCCCTGCGGGCGAATGTGCTCTCTCCCGATATAGATGACTTGGTCGTGGCGTAAGAGCTCCAACGCCTTCGATGACGCCTCGAGCAGATGCTGATTGAGGCTTCACAGGAAGGCGAACCGACTCGAAATATGGCGCCTCACAGAAGAGGGCCTCGTGTGTCTACATACGAAACTCATCCACGGATCAATAGCGATGCTGCAATGTTTACGACCCAAAGGATCAGAGACCGATCTATTGTTTATCGGCACCGATAGGCTACATTATTTCAACCTGGTCTGGAACCCGTTAACAAAGCAACTGGAAACCATCGAGCGCGTCATCGAAGACCTGGCAGAGCCATATATGCGACATTCCTCAAGTCAGAACAAATGCCTTGTCGATCCGACCGGACGATTTCTAGCCATGCACCTTTGGGAGGGTGTGCTGAATGTTTTCAAACTCCCCACACGCAAGGGCTCTACCAACAAGCTGGAACGACTCGACCAGGTTAGACTCACAGAACTCTTCATGAAGGCAAGCACTTTCACCCACAGCCGAACCGGTCACCCGACCATTGCCTTTTTATACAAGACGCAGTTGGAGCAGGAAGAAGCTCGATTGGTCATATATAGGTTGACTCACGATGACAAAGGAAACACAGTTTCCAAGTTTGACCCTCATAAAGACAGAGAACTCGACGTTGTCATTCCTGACCCATACGCCTCAATGCTCATCCCTGTTCCATTAGATGAGGAAAAGCGTTACCATGTACGCAACACCGAAGGAGCAAAGGCACATTTAGGTGGTCTCTTGGTCATCGGAGAAACTCTTCTTACTTACTTTGATGGCCTGACACACAGAAGTGTCTCTTCAGTTCTTCAGGACCCGAGAATATTTGTGTCTTGGACTGAGTACGATGGTACACATTATTTGTTGGCTGATGACTATGGACGACTGGATCTGTTGACAATTGACACAAATCTGGAAACCACCGGTGTTGTTGTGACCGGCATGACACTCGAGCCTCTCAAGATCGGTCGCTCACCAGCCATCATATCCAGGGCGTCCAACCTGGTTTATCTTGGGGGTAACACCTTATTTGTGGCTTCACACCACGGCGACTCGCAGCTTTACCAGATCGACGTGGAAAGCGCCACTGTCACACTGGTCCAGTCTTTCTCAAACAATGCGCCCATTCTTGATTTTTCTATTATGGATATGGGCAACCGAGAAGGCGATGCTCAAGCTGGCAATGCCTTTTCGTCCGGTCAGTCAAGAATAGTGGCAGGCTGTGGTGCCTACCGCGATGGGAGCCTTCGAAGTATCCGGAGCGGTGTCGGTCTTGAAGATAGAGGTGTTTTGGACGAGCTAGAGGGAACCAGGGGTCTATTTACTCTTCGTTCATACGGGTCTGACCTGGTGGATACCCTGGTCGTCTCAGCGATCACCGAGACAAGAGTTCTCAGTTTCGACCATGAAGGCGGGATTGAGGAGATATACTCTTTCCAGGGCATGTCACTCGATACCGAGACCCTTTTGGCTTCAAATCTTCCCAACGGACAGTTGCTGCAGATCACTCCTCGCTCAGTTGTCTTAATCGATCCCGAAACTGGCACGGTAACTAGTAAATGGGACGTCCCAAGCAGCAAGTCGATCACAACAGCGTCAGCAAACAGCAAGTGGGCATTGCTTTCGGTCGATGGAACATCCCTTGTCTCATTGAATCTCTTGCAGAACCTTTCTGTCAATGTTCAACAAAGCCAAAACAACTCAGGCTCACAAGCTGATCAAATATCATGCATACATGCTGCCCGGGATCCACCAGATCTTGGTGTAGTCGGCTGGTGGTCTTCTGGGCAAATATCGTTGATAGATATGGCTTCCTTGAAGCCGCTCCATGGAGAGTCCATGAGACAGACTGAGGATAGTGCTACAGTCCCAAGAGACATTGCACTTGTCCAACTACATTCCCCTGAGGTATCGGGGCCTACACTTTTGGTCGCAATGGAGGATGGCAACGTGGTTACGTTCAATGTATCTACCAAGGGCTTCGCGGTCTCTGGTCGCAAAAGCGTGACTTTGGGCAGTAACCCAGCACGACTACATATACTCCCGCAACAGGATGGTATATCGAACGTCTTTGTGACGACTGAGCATGCCAGTCTCATCTATGGCGCCGAGGGACGGATCATATTCTCCGCCACAACCGCCGATGATGCTACATTTGTTGCACCATTTGACTCCCACGCCTTCCCAGATTCAGTGATTCTGTCTACAGACGAGCATATTCGAATCTGCCATGTTGATAAGGAGAGACTCACACACGTCAAGGCTCTCCCTGTCAACGAGACTGTCAGACGGGTAGCCTACTCTCCGGGACTAAAAGCCTTTGGTCTAGGCTCCATCAAGAAGGAGTTGGTCGGCAACGAAGAGGTTGTCTCGAGTTCATTTAGGCTTGTCGATGAGATTGTATTCAAGGAGCTTGGCTCACCTTTCCCATTGAATGCTTCTAGCAGTCTTGAGATTGTCGAATGTGTCATTCGGGCTGAGCTCCCCGACGTTGGCGGTAATCATGTCGAGAGATTTATTGTTGGTACAAGCTTCATCAGTGATGGGGTGGAAGACCCAAACGGCACTGGCGGCCGTATCCTGGTCCTTGGAGTTGACTCAAATCGTCAGGTGTACCAGATTGTCTCTCACAATTTGAAAGGCCCTTGCCGATGTCTAGGCATGGTTGGTGATAACATTATTGCTGGACTGTCCAAGACAGTTGTGGCCTATAGTTTCTTGCAAGAGACAAGCAGTTCCGGTTCACTCCTGAAGCTCGCTGTTTATCGTCCGGCAGCCCTGCCCCTGGATCTGGACGTATCCGGCAACATGATCGGTGTGGTTGATTTGATGCAGTCACTATCTTTGGTTGAATTCATACCCGCGCAAGATGGTAACAAGGTCAAGTTAGAAGAAAGGGCACGTCACTTTGAGCCTCTATGGGCCACCTCGGTCTGTCATATTGAAGGCGAAAGGTGGTTGGAGGCTGATTCAAAGGGCAATCTCGTTGTCCTGCAACGAAACGTGGATGCTCCAACAGAGCAAGACCGAAGTCGCCTGGAGATTACGAGCGAAATGAATATTGGTGAGCAGATCAACCGAATTCGAAAGCTTAATGTCCCGATGGCGGAGAATGGAATTGTCCATCCACGTGCCTTCCTCGCTTCGGTAAGCACAAATTGCATTCGGAACGCGAGACATGGACTAATATGAAATAGGCTGAGGGCTCGTTGTATCTTTATGGTGATATTGCACCCCAGTACCAAGACCTGCTTATGACGTTCCAGTCAAGGATGGAAGAGTACATTCATGTACCAGGAAGCGTCGAATTTAAGCTATGGCGTTCCTTCCGTAACGAGAACCGGGAGAGTGAAGGGCCTTTTCGATTCATAGACGGGGAGATGGTTGAGAGATTCTTGGATATGGACGAAGGAAAGCAAGAGCTGGTTTGCGAAGGTCTTGGACCAAGTATCGAAGACATGCGCAACTTGATCGAGGAGCTGAGGAGAATGCATTGAGATGATTCTCATAGATTAATGAGTTATGTTATTCTGGCTGTCACTGGGGTTGTCTTTACATGGATGTTACTCCGTAGTTGGTTGCTAGACGTTCAGGACGAATGGGTCAAAGATGATTGGTCAGAAGCCATGAAGTCATAAAGATATTGATATGAGTCCATTGAGTCGTGACTGGTGTAAATGATGTACCCCGAGAGACTGGGCCGAATACATAACGAGCTTGTTCCCTATTTGAAAGTATTTTTGCGTCACAATGACTGATTCCCCATCTTGGTAGTCATTGTCAAGACGAAAGCTGTAGAGGCAAGAAAGGAACCCAAACGCCCGGGATAGACCGGAGAACCCACCCGAGAGTGGCCGGACCAATGAGGAGGCTTCAATTTCCGAGCTCAACTTGATCTGGCAGCCTGAGGCCACATTTTGCAGCCAAAACTTTCGGCAAAGCATCATCAGCCGATTACCACCAAGGAAAAGACCTCAAACCTTCCCTTCGACGCCCTCACCCTCGCAACCGCCACACCCCTCGATCCCTCACGATGGCGACCCTCGCGACCGCTTCTCGTCTCTGCTTGCGCACGGCTGCAAAGCCCGCCGTCCCTGCTGTTCGCGCCCTTAGCACCACCGCCGTTCGAACCGACAGCGCGTCCGCCTCCGGATACTCCAGCCCTTTCAAGTTCCAGGGTGAGAGCAAGGGCGCTCAGATTCCCAACTTTGGGAAATATGTCTCCTCCGGCGGCGAAACAAAGAACAAGCTCTACTCGTACTTCATGGTCGGTGCTCTCGGTGCTGTCAGTGCTGCTGGAGCCAAGAGCACAGTTCAGGGTGGGTTGAAGTCCGGTTCTAGGTCCGGTGTCTTGCCATTGGGTTGCAATTGGTGTTGTACCTTGTTGGCATGATGGCCGGGATGGTCAATTGATGGTTACTGACGATGAAATGACAGAGTTCCTGGTCAACATGTCTGCTTCCGCCGATGTTCTGGCCATGGCCAAGGTTGAGGTTGATCTGAGCTCTATCCCCGAGGGCAAGAACGTGAGTTGGGATATGGTCTAGTACAAACGAGGCAACATTGCTGAGTAGTTCTTCAGGTTATCATCAAGTGGCGAGGCAAGCCCGTCTTCATCCGACACCGAACCCAGGACGAGATCGACCAGGCAAACAAGGTCAACATCTCCGCTCTCCGAGATCCCGAGGAGGACAGCGCCCGTGTCAAGAATCCTGAGTGGCTTATCATGTTGGGTACGTGACTTGGACAGCCGATACAGAACTTGAACCTCTATATTAACGAATCCTCAGGTGTCTGCACCCACTTGGGTTGTGTCCCCATTGGCGAGGCCGGTGACTACGGCGGTTGGTTCTGCCCTTGCCACGGTTCTCACTACGATATCTCCGGCCGAATAAGGAAGGGTCCTGCCCCTCTCAACCTCGAGATTCCCGAGTACGATTTCCCCGAGGATGGCAAGCTGGTCGTCGGTTAAGCGAACCATGTAAGACTATATCTTTTATAACGGAGAAACGAAGGAAAAGAGAGGATGGGAGTGGGAGCGCATTAGACTGGCGGGCGGACCACAACACACAACACTCGACGCATGCCCATACCGAGGCCCCTGGGTGGGCGCAGGTTTGCTGTTTCTTAGACGTGGCCTTTCTGTCCATTTGTATAAAAATAAAACGTCCTAGGAAAAATCTCAGTCAACAGGCTCAGAGAGAGGGGTTGAGGAGAAGACAAGAGCGGGAGAGTGAGTGCAAGATGCATCTCGTGTACGAGATGTTGTACTAATTGAATTTCATTGCCTTTATTATGAGGTGCTATGATCATGTGAAATGTGAGAGAGTTACTTGCATTCAACAGCAGACTTCTACATCTTGAAACGGGCATCTATTCACTCTAAGGTCGCGTATCTGACGTTACCTGAAGAAGCTCATCAGCCCTATCAGATCGAGAATTCCAACTGATGACTAACGCAGCTTGATATGTACATTCTAGCATACTACGAAGTTGATAATAGATCTAGAGTGGAGTTATATAGTCAAGAAAGAGTTTCCAGTCTAGGCGCTTGACAAACTGTAATCACTTTTATCTAGGTGAATCTACATACCGTTGCATCTATCTGCACCCTGTACTGTAATGTGGCCTGATATCACACAATAAAGAGTATAAAACATTCAGTCATGAACGGACACCCAAGTTTTTGATTCTATACCTGACAATCCGAACTCATTACATTTCATCTTAATGACCATGTCCATCATCCTCCCTCTGCTCAGGGTCCAACTTGATCAGGGTATCGATACGCATGATGCTGATGCAGGCCTCAACGGCACTCTTGAGCTGTCGGACCTTGCTCAGACTGGGCTCAAGCACACCCATCTTAATCTCGTCAACAACCTTGCCCTTGGCGAGGTCAAGACCGTAGTTCTTATAACCCTTCTTCTTAGCAATGGTCTTCTCATCCTCGCTGCCATCACCCTCAGCGATGCGCTGTGAGAGGGCGTGCCTTGATCGAAGCTGGGCGGTGAGCTCTGCGGCGTCTTTGGCAGCGTTAACAGCCAGAGTCTTAGGGATAACAAGAAGAGACTGAGCAAACTCGCCAATGGCGAGTTGTTCTCGGGAGCCTACGGTACCAGCAAACTCCTCGAGATAAATGTGGAGGGCAGTCTCAACAGCTCCACCACCGGGAACGATGCTGCCACTCTCGAGAGTTCGCTTGACAGCGCACAGTGAGTCGTGGACTGATCGCTCCATCTCATCCAGGGTAAAATCGTTAGGGCCACGGAGAATGCAAGAAGCGGAGGAGTGGGCCTTGGTTCCCTTGACCAGAATGCACTCATCATCGGAGATGCGCTCCTGGACGACCTCCTCGGCGTAACCTAGATAAGAGGGATCGAACTTCTCGTCGCCGTTAAGGTCGGAGAGGGTGCTGAGCATGGTGGCACCGGTTGCTCGGGCAATTCGTCTAAGATCCTCCTTCTTACATCTTCGCACACCCATGGCACCCTTCTCAACGAAAGTCTTGAGCACCAGATCATCAATACCTTTTGTTGTGAGAATGACGTTTGCGCCAGCCTTAAGGATCATCTCCACTCGGTCGAGGATCATGCCGGACTCACGGGCTCGGATCTGCTCAAGCTGTTGAGGGTCGTCAACAGTGATCTGAACACCAAGCTTCATGCGTTCCTTTTGCAGGTTCATGTCTAAAACAGCAATCTTGGCATCTAGGATCCGTGTAGGCATGGCTTGCGAGGCGACAGTGCAGTTCAAGGCGTATCCCTTTACCAGGACAGACTCGAGTGTGCTCTTTCCATGGGCCTTGAGGATGTTGACAGCCTTGACGGGGTACTTTGTCTCGTTGCGGTTGTTTGTGGACTTGACAGCCTGCATGGCATCTACAACCATGTCGGCGAAGAAATCCGAGTCGGCTCCAATGATCTTGCTGGACATGGAGGTCTTGGCAATGCTAATGAGGGATTCACGGCCGAGATCGTCAACCTTGATGCTAACATTCTCGTTGAGGTACTTGATAGCCTCTCGCAGGGCAAGTCGGTATCCTGTAATGATAGTGGTAGGGTGTATCCGGTTCTTCATGAGTTCGTTTCCGCGACGTAGCAACTCAGCAGCGATCAGAACGACGGAGGTGGTACCGTCGCCGACTTCCTTATCTTGTTGTTGCGCAAGGTCAACAAGAATCTTGCCGGCAGGGTGCTCGACATCGAGGAGGCTGAGAATGGTGGCACCGTCGTTGGTAACAGTAACATCCTAGTATAAGTGTGAGATATAGTCGAGCGCGGAGCGAGGAGGGCTAGGTTGCATACACCGATATCGTCCACCATCATCTTGTCGAGGCCGCTGGGGCCGAAGGAACTTTTAACAACATTTGCGATTGCCTGTGTAGCGAGAACTGAAGGTCTGTTAGCATCTTGGCCGTATTTGAAATCCAATATCAAAGGCTCATGTCTCCCCCACTTCCCCCCTAACATGTAGCAAAAGGCGGGACAAGATATAGACAGACATACCATTCTGGTCTCTAATATCAGAACCTGAGATCTTCTGGCCGCCCAAGAAAAGGGTGCCGTTTCGGGGCTGCTCGAACATGGAAGCCATAGTTGCAGCTATTGGTAACGTTGACGGTAAAAGGCGGCTTCGTCAACGTGGGGATGGAGTCAGGAAATTCTAACAGTAGGCTACCGTACGCAGACAGAACCTGAGCTATGAAGCTCCAGTGCCCCTCGACTGGACTTTTTTTGTCGGAGGCTGGCGTTATTCCGGCGCCGACTGAAACAGGTGCCGTGTGCTGGTTACAGGGCGTAAATCGGATACCCACCCGAAGTCCAGGGCACTTGACAGAAGGTGCACGGACCCCAGAAACCCCAAAACTAACCCCTGCCGCGTTATCGGACTTCCCTGCAGCTGAGCGGCCGCTGTTTCGATTGGCTGATAGGGTATTGGGCCTGAATTTCGGGCTAGATTTCTAGCGGTGCCGCCGTGAGAGTCAAGCCCGGGCGGGAAGGAGGGGCAACCACACAGCACCAACTGCACCTCCCTCGACTGCGGGGCACAAAGTCACGTCCGACGTTTACTTCGACTCACACCCCGAAGCCTTTCTTCTCCTTCTCCCCCCTTCAACGGATAACGTCGCTCCTCTGCTTCTCGATTCTTTAAAGGCGCGCAAGCCACTGTTCGGTTGCCTTGAAGCTACTACCATCCTCTATTACTTTTCTGTCAATTACCTTTCGACCAACAAACGAATCTCACCAAAATGGAGGGCGCCGCCGAACAGTCCAAGAGCGCCTTGAAGAAGGCCGAGAAGCAGGCTCGTCTTGCTGCTGAGAAGGCTGCCAAGGCTGCTAAGCAGACCAACCTTCCCGTCGTCGGTGGAAAGAAGGCGGACGAGATCATTGGAATTACAGTGTCCAAGGCCGAGAACTTCCCCCAATGGTACCAGGAGGTTGTCCTCAAGGCGGAGATGGTCGAGTACTACACCGAGATTTCGGGTTTCTTCGTTCTCCGACCTCTTGCCATGCACATCTGGAACGAAATCCGAAAGTGGTTCCAGGCTCATATTGAGGAGATGGGTGTTGACGAGACCAACTTCCCCATGTTCCTGTCTTCCAAGTCTCTCGAGAAGGAGAAGGATCACGTCGAGGGCTTCGCCCCCGAGCTTGCTTGGGTCACCAAGGCGTGAGTATGCCCATACAGATCATTTTACTTTCATGAACCTCAATTGACGATCCTCCAGTGGTGACAAGGACCTTGAGGTTCCTGTTGCGGTCCGTCCTACCTCCGAAGCCGTCATGTACCCCTACTATGCCAAGTGGATTCGCAGCCACCGAGATCTCCCTTTCCGCCTCAACCAATGGAACTCTGTCGTTCGCTGGGAGGCTAAGCAAACAACTCCCTTCCTCCGAACCCGTGAGTTTCTGTGGCAGGAGGGCCACACTGCTCACTTGACTGAGGAGCTTGCTGGTGCCGAGGTGCTCGAGATTCTTGAGCTTTACGCTGGTGTTTACGAGAAGCTTCTGGCTGTTCCCGTCGTTCGAGGCCGAAAGACTGAGAATGAGAAGTTCGCCGGTGGTTATTACACCACCACTGTCGAGGGCTACATTCCTTCCAACGGCCGTGGTATTCAGGGCGCCACCTCTCACGCCCTTGGCCAGAACTTCAGTAAGATGTTCGACATCACCGTTGAGGATCCTGCCAACAAGGGCTCTCACATCCACGTCTGGCAGAACTCTTGGGGTCTCTCAACCCGTGTCATTGGTGTCATGGTCATGATTCACGGTGACGATAAGGGTCTGGTTCTTCCTCCCCGAGTTGCCAAGACTCAGGTTGTCATCGTCCCCGTTGGCATCACCAAGAAGACTACCCCTGAAGAGCGACAGAAGCACGAGGAGCAGGTTGAAGATATCCGAGCCAGCCTGAAGAAGGCTGGTGTTCGTGTCACCTCTGATTGGCGAGAGGGTTACACTCCTGCCTGGAAGTTCAACGACTGGGAGCTCAAGGGTGTTCCTCTGCGTATCGAGTTCGGTCCCAAGGACGCTGCCAAGGGCGTTGTCAGTACGGCGCGACGTGACACTGGTGAGAAGGGAGAAATTGCCATCACCGATGTCGCTACCAAGATCCCCGAGCTTCTCGAGACCATTCAAGCCGACATGTACAGCAAGGCTGAGAAATCTTTCCGCGAGCACCGACTCACTATTACCAAGTGGGAGGATGTTCTTCCCGCTCTTGACGACAAGAATGTTGTGCTCATCCCCTTCTGTGGTGCCCCCAAGTGTGAGGACCGTATCAAGGAGCTCACCACTCGCGAGGACCAGCCTGATGTCCCCGAGAACCAGAAGCTCGCCACTATGGGTATGAAGAGTCTGTGTGTTCCCTTTGAGCAGCCCGAGGGTATTGTCCCTGGTGAGACCAAGTGCCTCAACCCTGAGTGCCAGAGTAACGCCGACAAGTGGACCATGTTCGGACGAAGCTATTAAGGAGTTGAATGAAATTTTATAGTCAGGGAGCGGGAAGGCGTTGACCTGGCATGTTTATGATACACCAGTGCGATTGTTTATGACTTGATGTGAATGTGATTATATCATGAAAATGGGATGGGGCTGGTCATGGAATCAAAACACTTAGAAAAGAAGATAGATCATAGCGATGATATTTATCAACATCTCGTTGGTCTGGATACAGCTTTCTATCAAGTTACTACTTGCTTGTATGCCGTCCGAGCCGGGTTATATCAGTATCTAACACCAAGCAAACCTCTCGTTAGCAATCCAGTCAACTTCCTGATCGGAACCATTGAACCAGTTTAGACTAGCAATGTTGCTGTCTTCCCGGACGATGAATTTGGCTCCAAGGGATTGGATGCCTTCTGTGACCCTTCGCACCCGATCCTCGGGGTTCCAAACTTCAACCTGGGAACATTTCCATTCCTTGGCCTCCTTCTGGACGAGACTTGCAACGGCTTGGATGCCTTTGGCAAGTGTCTCATCTGAGATGCTCTCATCCTCGATGACTAGACGTAATACACGAACGACATTCTTCTCGGGTTGGTCAAGCATGCCGTAGAAGCTGCAAGTCCAGAGAGCCCAGATCCTTGAGTTGGGGGCGTCAGGTGGAGTGTATACGGCGCCGTGGACAGTTGGTGTGCGGGAGAAGATGTGTTTGCACATGAAATTCTCCCTGTGGATGTGCCATCTGATAGTGGTGATATCAGGGATGACTGCAGCGCTGACTTGAGAGGAATTTGAGATCCTGTCTCGAAGAAGTTGCTCATCTCGAGCTGCCAGGGGTGGGATATCATGGAGAGCGATGGGCTTCAGGGATGAATCATTAGTTGGCTCAGTCTCAGTGACGGGAAACTCCAGATATGTGCTCTTGAACGGCTCCCATCCCACAGTTTGGTAGAATTTGGGTCCGACATCTGACCAAAGGACTGAGAAATCAGCAGCGCCTTCATTCTTTTGCTGTCTGTTCTTCAGCTCATTGGCAATCAAGGATAGCATCTTTCTGGCATATCCCTTTCCTCTATATTCAGGAAAAGTGAAGACGCTGGCCACTCCGTGAGCAGTACCATCTCTTGCTTTTCCACCTTTAGTTCGAACAAAGGCCCTTTTGTTGTAGGTCTCGCAAGATGAAAGGAGGGGTCTTTCACCGGGCTTTTTATCTCCATCGGTGAGGATCCAGCTTGTTACGCCACCATCTCGGGCGAGAGGGGCCTCGAGATTATCGTACTCTCTAGCGATATAGTCTTCCATGGACAAGGCACCTCCCCAATGGGGTTGAGTGCCCTTCCATATGAGCTCTCGTTCAGAGGAGGTGGGGTTTGTAAGTATAAGAGATGGAGATGTGACAAAAGGGAGGGCTTCAGTTGACGCCATTGTGGATTTTTGCTGTGTTGATGCGTGAGAGGTATTCCTGTAATGGAGTTTTGTTCTGTATGTTCATAAACTGCTGGAATAATGTCTCTTTTCGGCATCTTATACCTCATAAACGGGAGAGGATATTCAGATCTATACCCTTCTGGAGGCGGCCCCGCGCCGGCTGTGGAGCTAGACATTTACCCTGAACACGCCGGATGAGTCTTATATTCCACGTTGCCAAGTATTCGTGACTCGAGTGATATCATTCGATTTCGTAAAATCATGTAATATGACTTGTTGTGAGAAGTTGCATTAGTCTTTCTTGATGTCTTCGAGTCTGAAGTCACTTCTTTTGATTTCTCAGCTATAGTATGCTTAAATGATAGTAGGGGGTTCTTGTTCAACAATCAAGTATCTGTACGGTAAGGAATTGGAGAGGAAAATTACGGATGTCTTTCCCTGACCCAATTGAACCGTTGTATAGACTATCATGACAACTCCGTACGCCATGAGGATATTGATGGGAACAACTCATTGAACATTGGCTGCATGTTATGATATGTGACATTCTATAGGGGTTTCGAGTTGAGTTGACTGTGAAATCGGCTATTGTTGGATATGTTGAATAAGTTATTATAAGGCAAAACAATATCATACGCGGTGATGATTTATGATATCTGTAACCTTTTATCAATGAAAGGAGCTCTAGTGGTGGGGTTGACATGACACGCCGAGCAGCTCTGGTAGTGAGGGGCATTCTATGAAAAACCTCCAATTTGTATCCTACAACTCGAGATACCAAACCTCCATTGGACCACGCAAAATGGCCTTACCACTTCCTTCAGGGCTCACTCCCTCAGAAGTAGCATTTCTATGCGAAATGGAATTAGTCACTGTCGTTCCTCGCCAACGCCTCGAGAGCATTGATCTTCTATCGGTGAGCGCGTCCCTGTCGCGTTTGTATTATACAAGCTCGACGCTGACCTGACCTGACCTGTTACACAGGGCACGACACCATCTCTCCGGCCGCCGCACAGAAGTAACTTGCCTTTATGGCTTGCGATACTGTTAAAGAAACAGCGGCGCGCGAATATTGTTCCTCCTCCCTGGCTTCATCCCGATTCGTTACGCGATATCGTTCACCACGAGACCAAGGTCGATCCCAAAGGATGGGCACCACCACCTCCTCCTCCGGTGCGGGCAGATAGTCAAGGAAACGCCAGGAGACTAGATCCATTTGCCGACCACGAGATAGTACTGTCGCCCCCGTTCCTCCCATCCTGTACATCAGATGCGCCTTCAGGTGCCCTGCCATATCACTGGTTCGAAGTCGCAGAAATGCTCCTCGCTCACGCCTCAGACGATGTTGCCTCTTCTTCAGAAGTTCGTTCACTACTCCGAGATCTTCAGGAAGTGAGGGCTGCAAAGATGCGCTCCAGTACCGCCCAACTTGAGGGTGGAGTCGACGGTGTCATGAGCCTACGAGGAGTTGGAGCAATGGAGCTTGCAGAGAGCAGAGGATTCGTCGTTGGTGTAGTGGAAGGCGTAAGGAAACTCGGCGCAAGCACAGAAGCAACACGGAGAGACGAGGAGGAACAAGGTGGCCATGATGAGTCGGATGAGGCGAGCGACGAGGATATGGGACTGTGACCCTCCATCTAGGCTATGAGCGAAGAATTACGATTTCACGAAAAGGGGTCAAGCATACATGGCGCAATTAAAGGAGAACGACTTGTAAGTCGATTATTATTCTATACCGATTCTTCCTAAAGTTCCTGTCTAACGTCCAAATCAAAAACATAGCCCAACATTTTAAACTCCACGAAATGCCTAATATCGCCATTAACTCAACTCATACCTGCGCTGCTGCTTGAGTAAGGGTCAACCTATGCTTAGCAAGTCGCGCAGGATGAATTCGAACACGCCCGCCAGCGGGAGGCTGAAGATGAGGTGCCAGCACCTCCCAACTTGCACCCTGCAACAAGGCCCCCATGAAGTCCCCACGCACATCCAGCCCTGTCTCTCTCAGATACCTCTCAGGGTCCGCAGCTGCTTCTTGTAGAAGTTCCTCAGCCTTGAAGAACCGAGCCCAATCCTTGTGCCACACACTATGACACTGATGGCATCCTCTCCCCGGGTTGTGGTTACAGGGATGAACCTCGGAGCACTCATATCCTACAGAATGAGACTGCTCCCACCAGTCATAATGGCGACGAGCTCTCAGTCCAGAGCCGTGCGTACCTGGTATTTCACTGAAATTGTTAATTTGCGTTCTGAGAATGGATGGATGTCTAGACTCACGGGTCGAAAGATGGCCAGATTGACAGGCTAAGTTCACCTGAGGATGGGTCCTCCACAGGAGTGGCAATCATCGCGTATGCCACTCGCTCGACGCTCACAGGACTAGGCTCATCGGAAACAGGGGAACCAGTGGTCCAGGCCACAGGCTGCCACGGCTCAGAGGCAGAGCGTGTGGTCGTGACTGTGGCTGTCGAAGTTTCAACAACCATGCGCGGTGATAAAGAGCGTGCCCTTTTGATTCCTGCTGCGGAGGCATCCTCATCGCCGTCACAAGATTGCTTGCGCTTCCCCACGACACCTCCTGAGTGGGCGGGAGGAGTGTCCAATCGTCCGATAGACTGAACAGAGGCTGGGAATGAGCCTCTCAGGGGTCCGATAAACCCAGCGCAGTCTGGGCTGTCGTCCTCCCCACAACCGATTTGAGCATCATATCCGCTATAGTCGATGAACGGAACCTTTATCTCTACAGGACGACTTGGTCGTCTGGAACGGCCATCGAGCCTGGACGAGTCGAATCCAGCAAGGCATGTAGAACGGTTCCTGGCCCCGGACATGTTGCTCACCATTGCCCACACGCCTGTGTCATCTCGTGAAATGGTGGAACCGCCAGCGGCCGGCCCTGAATTGTACTCATCGTCGGCCTCATATCCGCTTGGATACTCCTGGGCGGAAAGAGAACGGTCGGCAATCAGAATTCCTGAGGACCCAGGGGGACCAGAAGGCCCAGAAGATGGCCCTCCTGGCGCGTCATCATCGTTTCCATCGTCTCCCTCCGAGTCTGAAGAACTTTCAGAGCCGGTAAAAACCGTGTTGTCATCAGTTTCCTCAGAGGGTTCATAACCACTGCTACCTCCGCTTCCACTTGACCCATCCTCAGATCCATTCCTTTGGGGATCGCCAGAACAGCCGTCGCCATCGCTTTCATACTCGTTGCTGCTCGGCTGTTCGTGGCCTGTAGCGATAAGTACGTCTACCTTTATCGTCTCGGGACTCGGATGGCTTGGAGGTGGAGAAGTTTGAGTAGGTGAGTTCGGTGAAGGGGATTCTGTGTTCGAGTTTGAGCCTGATCTAGTGCTCGAGGATGGAATAGCATTGGATGGTCCAGCCGCCGAAGGCATTGGGGTCCCAGGCGCTAGAATTTCCGCTGAAGGCGAAAAGGATGGTGATGGGGGTCCTGAACTGGAGCTTGAGCTGGAGTGCTCATCCTGATCAGAAGGAAAGGCTGGAGGAGGGGAGGGAGATGTAACGGGTAGTGATGAAAGCTCCGAGCTGGAGCTAGAGCCTACGTCGAGATTACGGCCCTGACCAGAAGTACCCGCCGCAGATGGCGAAGAAGTGTGTTCTGAGCTCGAGCTTGCAGGCTGGTTCTGGCCTGAAGCATGCGCTTCCCGGTAAGCTGCGCCATTACGGGTGTTAAGCTTAATTACTCCCCTCCTTGGAGCTGCAGATTCGTTCTGGTCAGTAGAGGTTGAACGCCCCGAGCTTGAACTCGAACTGGAACTTGAGGTTGGGCTAGGGCTTGGGCTTGGGGACGGAGTGGCAAATGCTGCAGCAGGAGTTGCAGCGGAGGAAGATGAACTCGATGCTGCTGCTGTATTCGAACCTGACGGCTGACCCTGGTTTGAAGGGCCAGCAGCCGAAGGGCGTGCAGCGTAATTAAGCTTGAGCTTGATTTTTTTTTCTCTGTTAGCCATATTAGCAGTGCCACCGAGCCTCTGAACAACATCCTTGAATGGCAAGGGCTCAGGGTCCGCAACTAGGGAACGTCCTCGGCAATCTCTATCAGATTCAAGGCTCGCCATCAGAGGAGGGGCATTGTTAAGCCTGGAGCGGGCTCGTGTCAGTCGCATAGCCCTTGGTTCAGGAGCAGGAGCAGGCCCAAGATTTCGAGGTCTTGAAGCAGTCTTGGCTTTGCCCTTTCCCTTTCCCTTTCCCTTCGGATTGGGTTTCTTGTTCGGCATGATGATTATAGTTGTGAATAGTTTCGATAATGGATTGGATGTTGGACAAATCTCTGCTTTGCCAGTAACGTAATGAGTTGTGATACTAAATGGTTGAACATGTTTGGAACTGAGAAGACACATCATCTGTTATATGTTTTCCTCATCATGGTGATTGTGAATGTAATGACATGTTCTTGATGTGAACAATGATCTATTTCTCTACGAAGGTCTTTTCCCCATAAACAAAGGCTATGTATTGCATGAACACTATAGACATCAAAGACGAAGCAGACACTTGGTCCAAAGATACCATGGTTGCTTGAAGATATTTCACGTTCGTTACTGAGCAAATACTTGCCAAACAAAGAAGACGGGTTTCTTTATTCCCCGGGACTCACAAAGAGGCTCAAACACCTGCATTCAGAGTCTACAACAGATAAGTCATATAATATGCACTGGAATACTCACATGACTGAAAAGCCTTCATTCGATGCAAATATCTTACATCTGTTGTGAGTGAAACTACATATGAGCGTTGGAACATGTCCATATCACGGTCTAGCTGTAGGTTTTCCGAGCAGCCAATAGTGAATGAGAGGGAAGCAAACCTCTTTGGATGTTGTTAGCGGGCTATTGTTTGCCTTGTTTGAATTATGGAACGTGGTATTGCCTTTGTGCTCTCCAGCTTCACTCGTGCTTGCACCACTTGCCCGATGTTAGCCATGACGGGCGACCCATTAATTTGAGTCAATGAGGCTCTAGACTTGATTTGATGTTCTTCTTAGACAAATCACGGGGTCTGGTAATCTCCTGTAGCTGTATTGATGAACCTAACTACCGAAGGTAAGATAATTGCCGAAAAACATGTCTTGGTTTGAGTTTATCATTATAGGTAGCCGAAGCTACCCTAGAAGTTCTCATGATAGGTATGTTACAGCCGTTTAAGCTAGATGTACCTGGGCAACCAAATGTGTATATGGATGAAAATAGCATAAGGACCTCTACAAAGGCCTCAGATACAAGCTAGCCTACCTAGGTACCATCTTATTTAATTGAATGGTTCGTAATGATACGTAAAGATTGATAATTTATATGTGAGAGAAAATTATAAGTTATTTTAGGGGAGCATACTCATATCTCGTCTTGGCTTGGATGCATACATAGGTATCGCCTGACAACAAGCAGGTACGGTACAGGTACAGTTGGGGTACGCAGGACCCTCCCGTCATGCCCGGCAACCGGGTCTCCACACCGCACCTTCCGGGGCAATCACACGACCAAGCCATGACCGCTATCGCCTAAAACGGCAAGTATCTACCTTACGTGATCGTCATGGTACCTGCCGCGGATCTTATCTCTCCAGGCAGTTCCGCGCGTCTTCGCCTTCTTCATAACCTCTTCCAAACATCATCTTGTTGCCATTCATCGTTCCAATTGTCACATTTACAGACATAATGAAGTTCTCACAGGCTTCTCTTCTGGCGACTTGTCTGCCTGCTGTCTCCGCTCGCTTTATCGAAATTGCCGAGGCCGACAACGTCATTCTCCAGCCAGACGAGCTGTTCCTGGTCGAGACCGCCCCCGGAAAGACGCAATGGGTGACTGAGGAGGAGAAGTGGGAAATGCGCCGTGTAAGTCGTATGCTATGCTCTGAGCTCCAGCTGGGCCACTAACACTCTACAACAGAACGGCCAAAACTTCATGGATATCACCAACACACCTTCGCTCGGGTCCAAGCGCATCAACGCCGAGAGCACGGTCACGTTCCCTAAGAAGTGCGTCAACCAGGAAGATGTCAAGAAGCTCTCCAAGAACCTCGAGAAGAAAAACATGCAGGTCAATCTCGAGAAGTTGACCAGCTTCCACACCCGATACTTCAAGTCCGACTACGGCCTTCAGTCCTCCGACTGGGTTCTTGAGAAGGTCAACCAGATCATCAAGGACGCCGGTGCTGAGGATAATGTTTTCGCCGAGAGCTTCCCTCACACATGGAAGCAACACTCCGTCATTGCGACAATCCCTGGCCAGTCTAACAGCACTGTCGTGATCGGTGCCCACCAAGATTCCATCAACCTCTTCCTCCCTTCCATTCTCGCCGCCCCAGGCGCTGATGACGATGGCAGTGGAACAGTCACCATCATGGAGGTGTTCCGCGCTCTTCTCAACTCCAAGGACGTCGTCAAGGGCAAGGCCCCCAACACCATCGAGTTCCACTGGTACTCAGCTGAGGAGGGTGGTCTGCTCGGAAGCCAGGCTATCTTCAAGTCATACGAGGAGAATGGCCGCGATGTCAAGGCTATGCTTCAGCAAGACATGACTGGCTATGTCCAGAAGACTCTCGATGCAGGTCAGCCCGAGAGCGTTGGTGTCATTACTGACTTCGTCGATCCCGGTCTGACCAAGTTCATCAAGACCGTCGTTGAGGAGGTACGTTTGTCCAGATTCCCTAGCATGCCCCCATACTAACCCTTGTTTCCAGTACTGCAGTATTCCTTGGGTCGAGACCAAGTGCGGTTATGCCTGCTCCGACCACGCTTCTGCTTCCAAGGCCGGCTACCCCTCAGCCTTTGTGATTGAGTCCGCCTTTGAGTATTCTGATCCTCATATCCACGGTACTGATGATAACATCAAGTATCTGTCTTTCGACCACATGCTCGAGCATGCTCGCATGACCCTTGGTCTTGTGTACGAGCTTGGTTTCTACGACTTCTCTGACAAGACCGAGGAGAAGTGGAGTGACCTGTAAATGACTGATCTTGTGGACTTGTGTTTAGAGAGCAGCTGTCTCCTTTTTGAATAGGTTGGCTTGATTCAGTTATTATGAGCAACGGATTACATACGAGGATACACGCATAGTTAGCATTTGAACAAGAAAGACCATCTGTTTGAAACACCTCAAAACGTGCACCAAAAGTGCTCACCAATACAGAAAACTGCCTAGACGGTTGTAATTCTATCATAAATTTCCAACATACAAGTTAATTGCCCTTTTGTCTATACCTATAAAGAAAAACCCCGAGCGCCACTGATGACCTACTAACACCCCTTGTTTACCGATCATTTACTGGCCCTGGCCATTTCCATTATTAGGAGGCTGGTGCTGCTGTCCCCAGGACGACTGGCCGTTCTGCTGCGCTTGCATACTCGACATCAACGCAGCGAAGAATGCCGGGTTGACAAAAGATCCGCCACTCGCCGCCGGTTGTTGACCTTGTGCAGCTGGCCATCCAGGAGGAGGTGGTGGAACAGCCGCAGCATTGCCCTGAGCAGGTGGTTGAGGCCAACCAGGAATTTGGAAGCCAAAGTTGGGCATCGCTGGTGCTGCGCCTTGAGCTGGAGGTTGAGCGCCGGCCCACGGGGTTGGAGACGCAGCCTGCTGGGCATGCTGAGGAGGTGCCTGAGGAGGTAGCGAGTAGCCGTCTCTAGGCTGGTTGAAGCCTCCTCTTCCACCACGTCCAGAACCTCGTCCACGCCCTCCACGCCCTCGAGAATCGCCACGGCGTCCTCCTCGCTGGTGAAAGTTTCTGCTCGATGGAGGCTCGTAGGTCTCCGTTGTAGAGGGGCCGGAACCATAACCAGGTGGTCGAGCTAGGGGTTTATAGGGGCCGTCATCGTCATCGTCGTAGTTAAGGCCTCCGTCCGGTCGCGACTCTTGTCGCAGAGGATGAGGCTCCTTGCCTCCCCTAGCGGGCTCCTTCTTCCACTTATCCTTCTTCTTCTGCTTGATCGCTCGCTTATACTCGGCCTCCTTCTCATCGTCCGAGAACTCCATCTCGTCATCGCCGACTTCCTCATCGTGCAGGTTACTGGCGTCTGAGCCCTTCATGTTCTTCAATGGCTCGGTAAAGACATACGTGGCGTGGTCGGTAGGGTAGTAGACGGTTTGGCCGACCTCAAGCCCCAAATCTTTGATATCCTGCTGTGATGTGAAACGCACAGTATACATGGGCTGCAGAACCTTTCCGATCGTATCCGCTATCGCACCGATGACGACTCGCTCAGCTGTGCAGAGCACGGATCCGGAATCAAGAACTTGGTACTCGCCAGGGGTGAATGCCTTGATCAATATCATGTTCTCCACAATGTGCTCGATAGCTCCCAGCTCTTCAATCTTCATCTCAAGCGTAATCGTAACCTCAGGCTTGGGAATTACTTCTTCAGGAATCTCATTCTTTGTTCGGACCGGGGTAGTTCTTGATCCAGTAGCTCCTCGATCGCCCTCATCATCGGATCCTCCTTCAGCCTGCATGAGCAGGCGCGCGGTCTCTTCAACGCCCAAAAGTTCGTAACCTTCGTTGTCGTCGGAGTCTTCGTCGGAAGAATCAGAGCTGCTTGATTCTGAGGATGATTCGTATGGTGAAGAGTCGACTTCCCATTCGGGGTTGTCGCCCTGATCGTTCTGAAGTGGTACGGTCTCGTTGTTCTCTGTAGGAGCTGGTTGCGCAGCAGGAGTTGGGTTTAGGCCGCCGATGGCGGCCTCGAGGGCACCTGTGAGAGAAGGAGGGCTTTCGGGTTGATCGACTGCCATGGCATCTGAATCTGCGACTGGCGTGGGCTCAGTTTCAGAGGGCTTGGCCTCAGTCGCAGCAGATGCTGAAGGCTGGCCTTCGGTGTTGTTGGGAGCAGCATCTGTGATATCGGTATCTTGAACGCTTGCGGCAGCAGCAAGGACATCGGCGGGCATCGGCGGAAGAGTCTCGTTGGGTTTGGCCTGGCCGAGGCCGGGGATTTGAAAACCGGACATGATGTATTGGGGTCGCTTTATTATATAGTATCTTGAATAAAATGATAGGTGGAATATTACTCTTCACTTATTAGAAATGGATGAGGTATCTGGTAGAAACGAAAAGACAGATCTCGATGCGACAGGCGCAAGAGTAAGATGACGAAGAAAAGCAGAAAGTTTCAGAGCGCCTCTTCCTCATGGGTAAAAGACCCTTCCATGCTAGCGCTAGCAAGAAAAAAATCAAGGTGAACAATAAAGTGGACCCGGTGTCCCGGCGCTAGTACCCCACAACACATGCTTCACCGCCGGTGAGCCACGCGCCTCGGTTAAGCCTTAAAAGGTACCTGCTTTAATAAATGTTAGTGCTAGTGCTGGTGCTGCTGTAGAGCTGTATAGCCTGGCAGGGTCCCTTCCCCAACTGTTGAAGGAAGCTCCAAATTCCATACCCACCCACATCTTGTCTTCCCACTCACTATGACATGACGACAACATTCCCTTCCTTGTAAACCATCATCAACTCACGTCGAAATCCAAGTCGACAGCAACGATGGCTCCAGGTGCAGCTCAACAGTTGCAACAGCGGCAGTTTGTGCATCCGACCGCTAGCCATGCCAAGAAAAAGTATGTAGAGCACCTATTTCATCCCACTACGAGAGCTCTGCCAACCATGCCTTTCTTTCTCAATCTAGAGCTCCAAGCGCATATTCTATGCAACCGATTTCCGCTTTCTACTGGTTCTTCGGTGCCGCTCTCGTGTCCGCCTGGTTCGCCCCGATTCAAGATTGCGATGAGACGTTCAATTACTGGGAACCGACTCACTACTTGTCCCATGGCTATGGTCTTCAGACGTGGGAATATTCTCCAGACTATGCTATTCGCAGCTGGCTCTACATCGCCTTCCACGCCATTGTCGGTAACGTGCGCCGAATATTTCCTCACTCGAACAAGGTGAGTTGCATACGATGAAATACACAAAAGAGGTCCATTGACGCCCAATCTTCAGGTTGCTGAATTCTACTTTGTGCGGTTTGGGCTAGCTTTTGTGTGCGCCATCACTCAGACGATCCTCTTCATGGTCACCAGTACCACACTCAACAGCCGAATTGGCCTTTTCTTCCTCATCGCGACTGTTGCCAGCCCCGGAAACTTCCATGCAAGCACTGCTTACCTTCCATCGAGCTTTGCCATGTACCTGGTCACTGTTGGAGCTGCAGCTTTTATGAACTGGCGAGGTGGTCTCAAGACTTCTCAGGGCATGTTCTGGTTTGCGGCTGCTGGAATTCTGGGATGGCCTTTTGCTGCTGCGCTTTGCGCACCCTTCATGCTCGAAGAGCTCGTCCTGCTTGTATTTGGTGACAAGACAGCGTTGTGGGAAGCATTTGTTCGCATTGGCCGCGGTGTAGTTTCTGCAGTCTTGCTCCTTGTAAGCCCTCGTATTTCTCTGCTTCATGATCGATCTGACATCTCTAGGCCGGCGACTACTTTGTCAACCTCTTTTTCTATAAGAAGGCGGTTTCTGTGACATGGAACATTGTCAAGTATAACATCTTCTCGTCAAACCATGGCCCAGAGCTATATGGAACAGAACCCTGGACATTCTACTTCAAGAATCTGGCTTTGAACTTCAACCTCTGGTTTGTTCTGGCTCTTGCTTCTCTGCCTCTCTTCATACTACAGAAGATCATTTCACCATCTGGCCAAGGGTTTCAGACTGGGTTAAGAACTGTCGTGTTCCTCTCCCCCTTCTACATGTGGCTGGCCATCTTTAGCGCACAGCCTCACAAGGAGGAAAGGTTCATGTATCCGGCCTATCCTTTCCTTGCGCTCAACGCAGCCATTTCTCTTCATATGATTTTGACTGCTTTAGGCAACTCTGATCCTAAGTCCCTTGTTGGAAAGATTCCCGCCAAGCTGAAGCTCCTGTTTGTTACTCTCACTATGATTCTCTCTATCGACATTGCTCTTTTCCGTGTCTACGGTATCTGGTCCGCTTACTCTGGACCTATGAAGATTTACTCTTCCCTGTGGGATGGAGCAGACGGCAAAGAGCCCGTTGGCCGTGAGGAGGACACCGTCTGCTTCGGAAAAGAGTGGTATCGTTTCCCCTCATCTTACTTTCTGCCCAGGGATATACATGCCAAGTTTGTCCGCTCTGAGTTTAGGGGTCTTCTGCCTGGTGAGTTCGCTAAAGCTGAGACTGGCTTCGGCTTCTGGAGCGGCACTTGGCTTCCAACAGCGGGTATGAATAATCATAACGAGGAGGACTTGGGCAAATACACCGAGCTCCCCGCGTGCGCATTCTTGGTCGACACTCAATACCCAGAGAGAAACGACCCTCTGCCACCAAATGAGCCCGACTACATTGCAGACGAGAAGAACTGGGAAATTGTCAAGTGCGAGCCTTTCCTTGACGCTGCCAAGACACATATGCTCGCAAGGACTCTTTGGGTTCCGGATGCGTCATTCATCCCGGACAAGTTCAAGAGAAAATGGGGTAGGCACTGCTTGTTGCAGCGAAAGAAGGCTGATGAGCCTGCTGCTGCCAAATAGAAAGCTTCGAGATTTTGCGAGCAAGCGACTGTGTTGATAGCAAAAAGACAGAAAGTACTTAGATAGACCAGGTCCAAAAAATTGGATAGTACTCAACCAGTAATGCTCATGCATACATACAGTGTGCGTCACATCACATCACTCCAGGTCTTATTCCTACCGCCTGCTGTGGTACTCTCTATCAAACAAACAAGGCGAGTGAGGGCCTCGAAATCCTTGATTTCAACACATTCAGGCTATTTTCAGAGAGTTATGGTTACACATAACGGCAGAGCCCTACTTTGTAAAAGTGCCTGGTACCACGAAAGGCATGTATCTTTCCGAAGAGCCTCAGGTAGCATTACCGTTGGTTGTATTCATTTACTCACAATGAGCGATGCTATTCCTTGATACGGCGCTCTTAAATCCACGGTTATTGGTTGAATTATGACTATAGAATCGAGTACTTGCGCGAAGGATATTTTGGTTCTGAGCTGTTTACTGTCGATACGATCAACTCTCCACATCCTCGAGTTCGGTCACGCCTCTTGACTTAGCAGTAATCTTGGCATCGGATCAATGCTTCAACCTTGGTTTGGAACAATCCCCTCAGGTGACAACATCTCGTATTTCGTTTGTATGGCAACCAGTCCGGTTCATGCATGATGCAAACCCATCAAAGCTGCAGCCTTCACAATAAGGCAACTGGCAAGTAAGTGAAAACGCAGACAGTCATGGCACAAAGAACCCAAAGAATCCAATGCTGAACATGAGTCGCACAGCTGCTGCAGGATTGATGATGTCCAAGACTATTCTCGCTGGCCGAGGTCAGTTGAGCAAATCGCACTTGTATAATGATGTCAGTGTCACAATTTAGTTGAGTTAGGATCGACAAAACAAGACGGAAAGGCTTTGGTGCGGTGGAGGTCAGTCGAAGTGCTACAGCCAAGACGAAACGATACCTTGACTATAGTAATAATGTATGCCGATGGCAGCTGGTGATAGGATTTAGCGTAATAGAAATAGCGTACCGCAAGGTGCATATACAAAGGGCGCGTCTGTCGTTTGCGGGGAATGTCAGATATAGCGCATTCGTATCAGAACATGCATCGTGATGAGAGCCTAAACCTCCCATGGCTATGCCTCTCACGTAGCCTTCATCCTCAAGTGGGAGTGCCACATAATGAAGAAACCGAATGATCTCTTTGAAGTAGGAAGTTTGATATAGGTATATCACCAATTCATCATCGCTATCAAATCAGCACCGACTGTCACTCGTAGTGTATTGTACGTCTGTTTCGTATATGTTCTACCAAAACCCAGTTCAAAAACAAGGGGAACGAGATTCAAGTCTGATAGATGACCCTAAAATAGCAGAGAAACCAATAATCAACACCTAAAACAAAAACAGAGATTGAGTAAATAACTAGTCTTCCATATCGAAAACAGAAACATCCGCTCCTGTGTTTAGAAAGTCAAACGTAAATAAAGAGTCATCTTCAGTTCGTGAACCATGATCATGGTACACTGCAGGAATATCCAAGTATTCCTCCTGACCAGAAATTCTTGGTCTCTTGGTGAGGTGGTCTGCTTCCTCAGACTGTCGCTTGTGTTGAACAGGCCAGGACATTAAGACTGGGGCGTTGTTCAGTCCGATGCTTTGGCCCACATTTGTAAACCACGGTGAGCCGCTGGATGAGTCCTCCAGTGGCTGAGTAAATGGTAAGAAAAGAGAAGAATTTGAGACGGCTTCACTGATAGAACTAACTGTTGAAAAGTTCTCGGGGCCTGGTGGTGTGTCTCTAAAAGAGCTCACTACACTTTCCTGTAAAGAGCTGGATGATCTCGTTGAATGCAGGCTTGGCAGATCGTTGAAGGCTAGAGAAGAGGTGTGGTCTGCTTCAGGCGATCGTTTCTGGCGCACAACTCTAATCAATAGACCCAGGATCCTACTGAAACTTAATGCGAGGTTGTCAACATGGGCTTGCTCGGCAGCCGTTGCAAATCGATCCCGAAGAGCTTCCAAAATTGTTATTTCCTCTTCTGGCCGACCGGGGGTGCCATCCACTTCTCCTATTGGCTGCAACAAGGCATCTTTAGCAACTATGAAAGCAGCCGCTAGTGGGAAAGTTGCAGCCAACCGAGGAAGGGATGAGGTCGCAGCCTCATCACTTTCAGACACGGCGGGTTGAGTTCGAGAATTTCTCTTCGTCTTTCTGGAGCTAGGTTGGTCGAGAGATTTTTGTTGCCCTAGTATGTCTTTCAGAGTCTCAGAAAGGCGCAAGTCTGGCTTTGCAGCTGTGGCCAGTAAGAAGACAAGACAGCATGCTTTGGCATCCTTGAACGGCTGAGTAGATATCATGCCACCATTATCTTTGCTTAAACAGATCCTTGTTGCGAAGAAAGATAACACAAGAGAGAGAGTTTCAGTGGACGTCAATGCCCTCTGCATGATGCTATGAGTCGAAGCCCACTGTTCCAGCCTTTGTTGCAACTGTGCCAGTATCTGGTGGTGTCTCGAATGATGTAAGTTGGGTGCACCGGCCGCATGGAAGGCCTGGTAAACTTCATTCTGAAGCTTAGCAAGCTCTAGGCGGGCTAATAAATGGGGGGTTCCTGTTCCAGCTTCGTCGAAGGAAGGGGGGATGCCGGAATCATAGTCTGGTAACCAGGATGCAGACCCACGGAATATTGCAATATTCTTATCTCTGATGTATAATGATCTAAAAACCTTGTGTCGTTCCAATATGTCTTCGGGTGGAAGGCCATCAGAAGATGCATTGCTTTGATGAAGGCCCATGGTACGAGCCAGCAGACAGGCTTGGGCAAAGACGAGTTCTGCAAGCGAAGTCGTGCTGTACTGCTCGGTTACGTAACTCTGCCGCAGCATTCAGTTCAGTTTCACAATAAGAGCCAAGGTATATCTTACCAAAAGAGCAAGTGCTTGGACGTTAACGAGCCTCGGTGTTAAGAATACTCGAGGGTTATTGACAGCCATTTTCAATGTCTGTAGGAGTGTTTGGACAAAGTGACTGTTGCCTTGAATTGTGGGTTCTTTCTTGATGCCGATAAGAACAATCACATTGAAACAGACAGCCCAACCTTCATCTGCAGGTCCAATAGGTTGTGAATAGATTCGGTCGACGTGGGGTTGGAAATTAGATTGCACAAAGACATCAGTTGCATAGTCGACATTCTTGAAGAAAGGACCGACGACAAGGTTGAGGAACTGTCGAGGTGGGAGACATATACCGACAGGATGAGACAGCATGTCTAAGTGAGGCTCGTTACTTGCCTCATTGAGCATCTCTTGCAACATCATATGCTCAGAAACAACATTTTCCCCAGAGCTATTGTTGTCCGAAACAGAAAATAATGGGTGGTCGCTAAATTCCTTGCAAAGGGCATAAAGAGAGCATGGTCCATGATAACGATCAAGTGACTGTGATGTGTTTCTGACAATATGGCGGTTTGTGTGAGGGGTTGAAGTCGAATCCGTCCCAGAATGGCTCTCGGGGATCCATTCCTCATCAGGAAGGGATAAAGATCTTACATTATTTCCACCTTTGACAAGTGATGTCAAGTCTGAGAGGTCATTCTGGATGCTGTGTAGTTGGCCTTCGAGCGTCTCGAAGTTTTGACATCTGAAACACAAATAGTTTTGTAAGCCCTTGTGCACCAGTCATGGGGGGAAACAAAGGGCGCTTCCAGACTCACAAGAGTTTGACATGATTGACGCGCTTGCCGGGAGACGAGTATCGACACTCAACACCGTCTCGCTTGCAACTTTCACACTGCGGCCGTTCTCTTCCACATCTAATTTTCCGTGCTCGGCAGTGGGCACAAGCCAAGTCGTGTGTAGACCACATTTGCGGCTATTTCCTTTCTCGTCAGTCAATGCTAGCAAATTCATTGATGTTTTTAAACAAACCTCTTTGCCCTGGTTATTCCACATCTTGTTTTTGATTGCAGGTTAAAAAGAGTCAAAGGCTCCGAGATTCGATCAGTTTTCAATGAAAAATGCAAGGATATAGATGAGTGGCCAAGCACTGGATGCATACAGTCATTTGACAGGTCTGAAAGAGGGGGAGCAGGCTCGCTAGGAGGACAAGAATCGCGGTACGACAACCGATATCATTACGTGAGAAATTATCTTAAGAAAAATGTCAGCTAAAGGTTTAAGGAACAGTTGACCTTGAGGAAGATGTGGAGGTCTTGTCTCCCCCACGGCAAGACAGTGGCTTGCTCGCTGGCAAGATGATGATCAAGGTCGCGATACCGTCAGCTCCATCGGTACAAGAATACAAATCCATGTAGATCCATGAGAGCTTAGTCGATGGATTCGAGGTTACACACTTCGTCATATCGTAGGTAACCCCGTACGTCTTTGCCTAATTATTGGTATCGCTACATCTTGCGTCTAGCCGCCGGACTCGGGGGCGCCGCTCTGATGGCAACACAGAAATGTCTTGCAGAAAATTGGCGCTAGAGTCTTAACAAGGGGGGGTAGTAGAGGGCTTGTGTTTGTGAGAAAACAAAGGATTACAAAGAAGAACTCTTCACTTGTAAACGATTTGATGGAGGTTGAGATGTATGAGCCAAGCTCAGCAGTCAGCTTTACCCGGATGAAAGGAAGGTACGTATGTACTTCCTATTTACCCGTATTTTCCATTGAGGTAAGTAGGTAGGTAGGTAGGTAGTACTTGATCAAAGTCAGGGTACTCCTTCCAACATCGATTGTAACTCGACGTGGGGAAGTAGCGGGCCAAGCACCTTCCTTTCAGATACCACCAACCTTAAGGTAGGTACGACTTACACAGGCCGCAAGAATTACATAAGCTTTTGCGTCACATCAAACTCGGGCTTGTTGATCTTGGCACTTTTGTCCTTCTTCATTTTCTATCAACAAGGCTTGAGCAACTCATTGAAGACTTGACAATTGTCGATTTTACAAGGATCCTCCGTTTTTGCATACACGAAGCAAACGACAGCCTATGATAATTTGTGGTGCTCATCCTTGCCGCGGCGGGCCAGAAAAGCTGAATATTGCACGCCGGCAGATGTTTCACACACATGCTAGAGGACCAAATATGGCGCTATGCATCCTTTAACATGCATCCTGCATTCACAATGCCTGGTTTACTCTGTACACCCCACCATTTCTCAGTCAGAGAAATGGCCGAGGAGATCGTCTTAGAGCAATGGAATGCGCAATCAATCATTTCATGCTTGTTCCGGTCTCGGGTTTCGAGAACCCCAAAGATTTGGCCTTTGAACCCCGTGCATCGACATAGTAGCTCAACTTCTTCCCCGTGTCCTGTGCCACCTTGTCGAGGGTCTATCTTGAACTTCTCAAAAGCTTAATCTGATTATTGACCACGGCTCTATTTCTGCAACTGGGTGGGAATAATACGAGCATTACAATTGGGTGGATCTTTGCGACACAGCAAGGCTGAGCTGCTGTTTGTCATTCCGAAACATTCTTCAGGTCGAACCAGTCGGAACTGCAGGCAGCTTGGTATGACAAAGCCGCGCACTGGGGCGGAATGGAATGATGTAACACTGAACATGCTTTAAAAAAAGACGATAAGCATGAGGAAAATGATACCAAAGCCTGCTCACCGAAGACTTCAGATGGTGAAACCAAGCGTCTGACGATGGCCGCAGTCTGTTATCACAAGCAAAGGATCGATTTTCAAGAATGCTTCAAAGAAAGAATACCGTCAAGAGCAGGATTTCTGTGCAACAGAACGACCAAGACTTCGTTCAAAGGCAGTCTTTCTCAACATTCCGTGCCATATCAACTTAGGCGTTTCTCGGGGAGATGTATTGGGTGAGCATCGTATCCATGACCGTCTTACGAAGAAACGAGACAGAGATAGAAGAGAAAAAAGGGAAATTTTATCAGATAACCAGAAAAGTCCCCCATTTCCCGCCGCTTGGAAGTGCTGGTGCGCCACACGGGGATCTGCTGGCGGGATCCTTGCATCCTAATCGACAGGCATTACAACTCGCATCGACAATGACCAGGAGGCGGTTTTTGATATCCCCAACAAGGATAATCGAACTTCTTGAAACTTATAGGGCTAACAGGATCCTCAAATCACGGTGATAGCCAGCCGGTTCGAATGATCTTGCCAGAATCAAATCAGCACCAGCTGAACAAATGAACATCAGATTCGAGCTACTCAATACAAGTCAAGACTGCCTGTTCGATGTCGAAGATATGCGTCCTCATTTTGCATTTACGGCATGCTGCTCACTGAATTGACAGATGAGGATAATCACCGATATCTTTAATGTTGCCGCAATGGGAACTTCTAGTTACCACGTGGAAGCAAGGCCGAAGTCTATCGGGCACCCCTACACACATTGGACTCAGGTACTGAGAGCCGCCACCAGGAAGCCAAGGATCGGTCCTGCGTTTGGGAGAGCTGGTGGAATTGAGGGTGTGGTGGCTGACAATTTACAACATCACGGCAACAACCAAGTGAATACACACAACAACATCCAAAGAAACATACGGACTAGGAGAAGATGAATAAAGTTTTCATCAGTCTCACTTCCACAACCCATGGGCTCCGTTTTCAAAAGTCAGCACAAGTGGGGATCGAGCGTCCAGTCATGCCGAAATGCCGGCCTCCGGCTTACACTTACACGGCCTTCCTAATACATTGGTACGGATTGCCCACATTACATTGACGGAGCAAATACCCTCCGCGCTATAACGGATGAGGCTTACGCGGGAACGGGCCGGTCTGATGCAACATGCGGGTTTTCTGTTCCAGCCTTGGAAGTGTTTCCGAGTGGTATAAACACGCCGACAGGAAACTAGGCAGGCAGTCAGGTTGGAATAACCAAGAACTAGCTGGGCACAACCCGGAGCTGTGACCAGTCGGAGATATGCTTACTCCTACAAAACGCGACGGCTAATAAGAAAGTAGTAGGAACAGGGTCTAAGCCGCGAGGCCAGATCACGGCTTACTCGCTCAGCCCTATGGACTGATCAATCAACGCTAACGGCATCAATGCCATTGCTGACATGAGGCCTTGATGATTCCACAGTGACTCGACTAGGCAGGTGGCGACTCTATGTATTGAAAGGCAACACAACTTCTGAAGCGGAGTTGCTTCTCAAAACGCCAGAAGGTTTCCTTTGGAGAATCATAATCTGCAAGGGCAATTATTGTGGACGCCACGTTCGGTTCCTCTCATGATGATCATTGGCTAGGTTTGAGCATGTTTATATCAGACGGACTTTGGGCCTCGGTATCGCGCTCTCGCGCTTTCTTCCAAGTCCGAAGGTTGTTTGATGCATATCAGCTGATGTGGCGTGTATCCCGGTTTCCTTTTGAAGACGTTTTAATGCCAAATGATATCTAGGCGATGATAAGCATTTTGCACTTCTGCCCTATAGAATTACATGGCACTCGATCCTCACACATATTATTTCTTATCTTGGAAAATCTGACTGAAAAACCACACCCTGTTTGATAGGTTCTTTTGTTTTCCAAGTCAGACTAGCCAAGAACGGAAATTAATATGAGTGACATGCGCTATATTGAGAGAAGCATGAAGCCCGAGTAACATTCAGCAACCATTTTGACGGTTGGTTATCTACGAAGCAGACAGTGAATATATACTTATTATTACTGATGTTCTACACTTTCAAACTCTCGATGTGTCTGAACAGCTTCTTATTGGTATGTTTTGCTGTCTATACCTAGTCTAACTAACTGTCGGTTTCCGGGGAGTTAGATTGATGCTAAACATAATCCCCAGCTGGCAGTAACCTTGGAACCAGTACGGGTCTAGTAACCTGGAGAGAGAGAAAGCAACAAGCATGAATCGGCCCTGACTCAATCTTATGTCCACGAACTACTCGAGGCTATAAACAAATATCAGCCTCAAACCTCAGGGTTAATCTGACAATGTTAACAATGAACAAGCGTCGAGCTATATGCTATCGATGAAAGATTACAACCCACCATCTCTGTTAACGAATCGGCCGATTACCACCCACCATCTATTTCGTAAGTCTCGAACTCATCTCTGCATAGATAATGCAAAGTTTGCTGTCAACGGTTGCTTCATGAACCCCATGTCTATTCTCTCCAAACAATGTCACACAAGATTGCGCGCGACACGGCAAACTTGTTCTCGCCGATCCCGATTCTCTGTACAACTTGGCCCAGAGCAATCCCGTCTTTCGAGCATTGCTGGTTATCATATCAGTAATCCTAAGCGGGAAATGAGAGGCCAGACCTTTCGTGTTGACCATATGTGCCCCCACGGGGATTTAGGTGGCAGGGAGATTGACGTGCATGTCATTGACGGGATACTACGTTGTGATGTCACGGCACAACTGCAAGAGTTGGCAGATAGATGCTAAGCGATGCATTTTTCTCTAGTTATATGGATGTTGTGGAGTGTGTTCATGTAGTATTACCAAGGAAGTTGTTGATAGGTCGACGATAATCGGATATGGAAGATCCCCCGGTTTTATATGTAGAACATACTTTTCTTGTTTTCAGTAAGTAAGGCGAACATATATCTTCAGTCAACTACTACAAGGTAACAGTATATAGAATTAACAACAGAGATGAGTGGTATGCGAACTTTGCTGCGAATATCTCTATCATGGCGGCGGAAGCGATCCCAGTCATAGAAGCCCAAGAGCACAACAGAATGCAACGCGGTGATCTTGCTGCAACATGTGCATCTTTCCGTATGCCTGGAAGACCCATCCTGGCAATGATCGTAACCCTTCTCCCCGGTCTCCCAGAACTGTCAAAGCCCCGTTCGCGGAGGTAACAATGAGGCGTTGTTTAAGCTACGCACTGAGACATACAGACGGCATTATATCGGCATGTGTTGCAGCTCCGATATGATACGGATATCATACATCGAGTTGTATTTCAATTGGAACATCAGAATCCAGCCAGTCTATTGTTTCGTTTATTTCTATTGGCGTTTATACCCCTGAGCAGGCAACTCCTGTGCTCTCTACTCCTTACCTGGGGGCAAACGGCATTCTTTGGACAAGGGCCTGTCTTTGTACTCCTTTATCGGAGACTATATCACACAGCATGCCTCTCTCCTCCAATTCAGGGTCCACGCAGCATAACGCCGCATAGCCAAAAACCCTGTCTGTCCCCTCGCCATCACTTGCCTTTACAGTGTCTCACAACTTAGCGGCGATCTCGAGAAACTCTCCCTTATCCCTCAATCGGCGGGTAGCTGATGGGGACTCTATTTGCTATCTGCACAAGGTGCCGAGTTACACAATCTGCTTTGTGAGAGTATAACCCCATATCCTGGATGAATGACACCTTGATAAAAAGAGGTGCTTCTCACTGCAGATGTTTCATATGTCAGATCGACGATCATATACTTGTTTTCTGGTAACATGTCTCGGTCAAGTCAATGGGGTAATTGATTATGCTGGGGAACAATGTTGATCACTTGGCTCTTGTAATGGTTATACTCAGCCCAACTCGGTGCCAACACAAGTATATTGCTCAACAAATTAAAAAAAAAAAAACTATGCAGAATCCAATTCTTTGAAAAAGGATTTTGAGCTGTTCGTCACACAAGATCAGTCAAGCTCGGAGCATGGCTCTACAATGTGCTCGTCCTATATTAGCCACACCTAAGTCCTTTGAGACCCCTCCATCATGATGCCGGACCTTCGAATACAAAGGAAGCATTATTTGGCCATATCCTACTTCACAGTTACATCTTAGAAAGGCCACCCGTGAATCAGAAATGGGGACTCTGGTGTGCCGTCGGTTATAGGCCTAATCAAATAATCTAGGCACTGGTTGTGGTAGCGGGGTCAACAGTAATAGTTGCAGTCGTAGTGCCCGCGGGGCTAGCCGATGAAGTTGTGGGAGTGTCATCGAAGGGGGCGCCATCAACAGCAGATGAAGATGAAGTAGTAGCTGCTCCAGTGGCCGAAGCAGTAACGGTAGTGGTGGCTGCTCCAGTAGCGGCGGCAGAAGTAGAATCAGAAGAGGCCAGTGCTGGGGAAGACGTTGGGTCCGAAGCAGCAGGATCGCTAGAAGCACTCGTAGTACCCGCTGGTGCTACTGTTGTTGTGGTAGTGGCAGCCCCAGAAGCGGCTCCAGTAGCTGTGGATGTAGTGTCAGAGGAGGCCGCTGCGGGAGATGATGTGGATGCTGAAGCAACAGGTGTGCCAGCAGCACTCGTAGTATCCGTTGTAGCTACTACAACGGTTGTACTAGTTGCGGCCCCAGAAGCACTGGTTGTGTCCGAAGAAGCAGGGGCTGCTGAAGCGGCGGGAGAAGACGAAGGGGTATCAACAGTGGATGTCACGGTGGCAGTAACAACTACTGTAGAAGTTGAGTTGACAGTGCCAGTAACTACAGAAGTCGCATCGACAGTCGCAGTCTCAGTGCTGGTCTCTGTAGATGTCACATCGTTGGGAGTTGCGGTAGCTGTTACAAAGACAGTCTGTGTTGTTGTCACAGTGGCTGTGCTTGTGTCAGTAGCATTGACAGTTGCAGTGGTGAAAACAGTGTCAGTCTGGAAAGCTGTGGCTGTAGTGTTGACTGTTGAAGTGACAAAATCTGTCGCCGTGGTGTTGACCGTTGCAGTAGTGAAAGCTGTATCGGTTTCGAAAGCAGTGGCAGTAGTGTTAACAGTCGAAGTCACAGTATCAGTCTGGAAAGCGGTGGTTGTAGTGTTGACAGTTGAAGTGACAAAGTTTGTCGCAGTGGTGTTGACTGTTGCAGTAGTGAAAGCTGTATCGGTTTCGAAAGCAGTGGCAGTAGTGTTAACAGTCGAAGTGACGAAATCCGTGGCCGTGGTGTTCACAGTTGCAGTAGTGAGAACCGTATCAGTCTGGAAAGCAGTGGCTGTAGTATTGACGGTTGAAGTAGCAAACTCTGTTGCAGTAGTATTTACAGTTGCAGTCGTGAGAACTGTATCAGTCTCGAATGAAGTCGCTGTAGTGTTGACGGTGAAAGTGACAAAATCCGTGGCCGTGGTGTTTACAGTTGCAGTGGTATCAACAGTAGAAGTAACGAAAGCCGTGTTAGTCTCAACTGTTGTAGACGTGACATTGACAGTTGAGGTAGAGTTCACCGTAGCAGTGGTGAGAACGGTATCAGTCTCAAAGGCTGTCTCGGTAGCATTGACAGTGGAAGTCTGAGTGACAGTAGTTGAGTTTGTGACGAAGACAACAGTTGTAGCAGTAGTCGCTTCGGTGGTGAAGTCAGTCTCTGTGGACGTGAATAGCACCGTAGAGTTGACTGTAGCAGTCTCGGTGCTGGTCTCGACATCAACCTGAGTGGTTGTGAATACAGCAGTGTTGTTGACAGTGTCAGTCTCGGTGCTGGTGACTTCCTCTGTCTGTGTAATGGTAAACACAGCAGTAGAGTTGACGGTTGCAGTTGTGGTGGCAACGTCTACATCAGTCTCTGTAGACGTGAACACGACCGTTGAGTTTACAGTAGTAAACTGAGTCTCTGTGGCGTTGACAGTTGCGGTGCTAGTCGTAGAAACAACATCCAGCTCTGTAGAGGTCACCACGGCCGTTGAGTTAATGGTATTGGTCTCCAACACAGTGTCTGTCTGTGTGACAGTATCCGTCGCCGCGTCAGTTATATTCACCGTCGCTGTAGTAGTCCTATCTACAGTTGCGGTTGAGAAGCTTGCTAAGGTGTTCTGTAAGCAGATGCTCTGTATCTTCCATGACTCTTCTGCAACTTACCCGGTGGGCAGGGGACTGCAAGGGCAGACTCGGCTGCCAGAAGGCCGAAGCCTACCAGATTATGGAAACGCATTGCTTCGGGAGAGCTTTGCCGTGTATTGAAGGTTTAAATGAGGTTGATAGAGAAGCAAGGATCTCTCCCAGGGTTTATGAGGCTTTATAGAAGCATGGTCACTTGATCCTGCGAATGGGACGCCTTGTCCGGTTTTGTTGTGAGTTGACAGCCATGGCGTCTACTTCCCCTCGATAGTCGGACCATATAGAAAGTTATTTCCCTGTCATTTCGAATCTCAGATCTTTTCCCGCCAATTCTTGGCCTTCAAGGTGTGTTTGTTGTTAAAAAGATGTTTACAACGTTCGGATTTTGACTTGGTTTGGCCGAGGCCATATTCGATACGGGAAAGAGGCTGATAATACAATTATTGGAATAACAAAATCGATTGCACCTTATGTTGAGGCTGAACCTTGAGGAAGACGCTATGCGGAGATGTTGAGCATTTGAGGCTCTTGAGGATGTCTGGGTGAGGGTGGAGACTACCTGTCTAATAATGATATTTCGATGCAGGCATGCAGTTTCCCAATCTTGAATAGATGTAGAGCCTTTGTTAGGTAATCCAGAGCCTTCCTTCCTATGACGTTTGGGCTCTTTATGATGGTTGAGTTGAAGATCGAGGGAAGGTTGAGGTTAACCGGATTATAGTGGGACGGTTTCCAACGTTTACAAACTCAGGCCCCGTTAAAGAAGCCCCAGTCCGATCCGGGTTCCGGCTCCGACATTCACAAGTACCACAAGCCTTGATAGGTAGTGCTTCACAGCGTAAACAGTCTCATACAAGCTGAATATTTCGTTCCTCAGGGAATTGAGTTTCTAATGAAGCTTCGAATTGAGTGCGCTCTCGTATACAAAACATGTTTTATGGCTACTATACTTTTATTTGGCGTCAAACATTCAACTTCCGGAAAGCCAACAGCCGCGCGGTAAATTTCAACAGACTCAATGGCCACCCGCCCATCTGTTGAGGTAAGATCAAACTATGGCAAAAGTCAATCAAGTGACCGATAACCAGATATATACGAAAGAGTTAATGTGAACTACCTTATAGAGTGGGCATTAACCTGTACCCGTCACGCTTTGAAGCATCATTGGCGTTCTATCCGCATTATCTACCTATTTAACATAGTAGGAGGGTCTCGATTGGGACAAGATTCGATAATGCTAACTTAACTTATCAAAGATACAAAGATAGTATTTCGTCATTCGGACTTGCGGATGCTGACTAAATTAGCCTGCCCCTCCCCCGCGTTTTAGGACATTTGATGAAGCTGTCACCTCATCCTGAAGCTACAAAGTGACACTCAACATAACATAGCATATCATAACACAACACAGCCAAGAACTCAGAATCCTGCTGTCAACGCCCGAATCTTCTGTCCACTGGCTTTTAACTACGCCCGCTGTTGACATTTATTATCATATTATTAAGTTTCCTGTTATTTGTGGATGATTTACCCGCTGTCCACCGTATCGCCACCTCCGTCTTATCCAACCTGAGCTCAGGGAGTCTATAATAATGACGACTCACGATAGCTTCATCAATATTCTACCAAACGAAGTAAATTTTCCCAGAAAACATGAGGCTTTTTCAGGAATTAACTTTCTTTTAGACTCTCACCTCAGTCTTGGCCCCCTTCTCAACTCAAGATTTACTCTCTTTCGCCCCGATTAACCGCCGCCTCTGTTCTATTGTTACTCGCCTTCTTCACCAACGCCTGCTCCAAGCTGCGCCCCTCCCAGATAATAAGCTTATTTTAGAGTGTTACCACCCGAGCGATCAGCTTTATACACCTTATTTGGCATGTCGCTACCAGGGTATCGTGGGGCAAGACGGCCAGCCCCTCAGTCAAGATACGCCCGAGCTGTCTGGTTTGAGAGCTTTGTATGCTTCTTATAAGCCCGTATTTGCTCCAGAGAACCGAAGTATTAAGAGGGGCCGAAGTCGTCCCACGGAGGCGCAGGCCTCTGATGATGTTGAAGATGATACCGCCACTCAAGATGTCAACCTCGATGACGGCGAAATGTTCTCTCAGCTTTGTGCTGTTACCAACCTTGTCAAAGAGGGTCCAAGGAGCGGTCTGTTCATAAGCCATGTTAACATTGTCGATGGGGTCATCCGCATCTTCCGAAAGTGGCTCGCCAAGATGGCCAGCAGACAGGATAAGTCTCAGTCCGACTCTGAGAATATCATCTGGGTTGATACGCATAACAACGTCGGGATACGATTCAGCGTTGCACCGGCAGCATCTGAAACGATGCCACTCATTTCGGGTCCAGATGATGACCCACCAGTTCACTACAAACTTGTATATGAAGGTACGGTTCTAATTCATGATTTCTCGATATGTGCTGATTAGTGATAGAATTGCTCGTAAGAACAAGCAGTCTTCTCCTGGCTGTGGAGCAATCTGCGGTGCAGGAAATTGGAAACTCTGGAAAGACTCTTGTGATTCACGGCGCTGCCATGTAACCGAGTCATCAGGTTCTTGATGCCTATACATAACTATCACCCTTAGCCATTCAAAGATATGCCTTCATTTAGAAACGTCCCGTGTCGGTTATCACTTCTAGGTGCCCACTTATCGTCAAGTCTAGTATTCTAATCTAGATTGCGATACACATCGCCACTCATCACAAGCCATGAATCTTATCAGCGTACATATAGACCAGACATAAGAAAAGGATCCCTTCTAAAATTCTCCCCCTCAAAGACTCGCCGATCTCTTTCCCGGCGCCTCTCCCATTCTTCGCAGCTCAACGTCACTACCGGAGTCTGTGTCGTCTAGGAAACTCTCGCCGCTTCGTCCAACATGCTCATCATGCTCCAACCGCGTCTCAATCATCTCTCTATCCAGCGCTTGGGGGTGGCGTAGGTTTCTGTACCACTCTCGAAGGGGTTTCCCACTCGTCACAAAGAAAATAACAGCGTTCCAGAGTCCTTGGAGGGGGAGGACGGCGGCCGTGGCGACGTGATACTCGTAGGGAGACGTACCGACGAGCCAGCTGTGGATGCGGTTCAGACTGCTCGGGATCCAAGTCACCAGCACACTAAGGGCGAAAAGGAAGCTCGTGCGTAAGTAAGCCCGCTTGATGGGATCGTCGATGACGAATTTGTTGATGGTTCGGTTCGTCGCTGACGTTATGCGACGGAGAGGGGACATGCTAGTTCGCCCTCGCTCTCTGCTGTCAATACCAGGAGATATAGAGGTTGAGAAGTAGTGGCTGTGATCTCCCTGCACTACATGTGGGTTCTCGTCAAAGGAGACTTGAGGTGACGATGGACCAGCAGTGTAAGCGGGCTTGGGTTCACTGGGGAGATGGTTCGCTGAGGGTGTGGAGTGAACGACCTGAACTTCGGTAACGATAGTGCCGTAGAAGCAGTCTTGAGGGATTGACAGGAACTCGACTTGGCGTTGCTTTCGGGTATTAGCTGGATATGTGTTATACATGTCGGGCAGACTTACCGCTTGGGGCTGGGGTGGCTCAGCAGGAACTGGCTCTCTGCTCCTTGAAGCAGTCAAACTCTTGAGTTGGTTCCGAGTATGGAAGACATGGTAGCCAACCATGAAGTAAAAGATGATCGAACCAGCGATGCAGACCCAGACGAGCATATAGTACGTATATATACGGATCCCTTCCCAATCCTGGTTAACCCAGCACCAGATCTGCCGTCGAGTCAACAACAATGCCGCCTTTCCTTTGATATCGAGGGCAGACTTACAGTGGCCTCACCAAATACAAGGCCGCGGTTCGGGGTTCTAACCAGAAGCAACGCCATGGCAATAGCAAAAGGGCCACCGTAACAAATGAGACAATATATCCACCACCATCTTCGGAATGAATCGGGTTTGGCGCGGAAGAAGAAGACGAGGAAGACGTTGAATGCCATGGCCAGAGACCACCAAGGATCAGACTGCATGAACCTACAAGAGGTCAGTCACAACAGAAGGGGAATAGATAGCGAGAGGCAACTCACATATGAAACATGAAACTCTGTGCCTGACAAAGAGGCGAGGCGACGCCTAGTTCCAAACCATCTAAGGCAATGATACTCGCAACACTTGCACCAACATTCGCGACGCTTGCAAACATGATGAATGTGTTTTGAACATTTCGAACTTTGGGCACAAGCGTATACGCGACGAAGATACAGAGGACAGCGATCAAGCTGACAGAGCCTCCTATGCGCTCAAACAGCACCAGCGTGGTCCTCTGAGTCGGCTCGAGGTCGGCAGGTTCCATGCCTCTCCCCGCGACGAACTTGAGACTCATATTTTATAGGTGGTGTTTTCTCGTTTCCCGAGTCCCCGAGTAAGGGAGTGGGGGAGCGAGTACAAGAAGCAAAAGAAATGATTGATTGGGATGAAGCAAATAAAGGTGAAAGGTTGAGGATGAAGAGAGGGGAGGAGAGGAGGAGTGAGGTGAAGTGAGGTGAAGTGAGGGAGTGTCAAGTGATGCCCTTTTTTTTTGCGTAACTTGTCATTCAAATGTCCAAGGCGAGAAGAGAAATGAACGATAGCACAAGAGAGCGAGTGAGTGAGGGAAAGAGGAGAGGGATAACAATGGTTTGAGAGTCATCCAAAGAGAGCCAAGGTCGAAGTGTCGTGTTACATTAATGCGATGCAAGCACCCGCTTCTGCCGTTGCCGTTAGACGAGGGGTCTTTTGCCTCTTATGTTCTTGGACTGTGAGAGGATGGTTTTGGTTTATCGACAAGCGAGCACTATTTGTGGTCTCGGCAGACAGAGAGAGAGAGAGAGAAAGAGAAAGAGAGTAGTCTGTTTGATAGATAGAATTGTGTTAGTTGGACCAAACATGTCATATACACAATCTCTCTCTTGGCTCTACAACTTGCCTTTTTCTCATCTGCCAATCCTTTCTAGTTGTCGCCCTCCAGGAGAAAGAAATGTCAGAGAGTGAGTGAGTGCGTGTTGTCTCTTCTGAATTCCTACCAACGCTTGAATTATAATGTTAGCTGATGTAGGCTTTGCAGTGTCACTGACACTGACACTGATGGCCAAAGCACCCCCCCTTCATCTCTCTCTCTCTCTCTCTAGAAGACACAACACAAGTCGACATATTCCATCTCTTGAGCATCAAAATTTCACCAACTGTCAGTCACTGTCACGCTCACATCAGCCAACACCCATTCCCCCACATTCTCATCTCCAGATTTGTCCCATCTCCCGTTGATAGTCTCAGGTTTCAACCAAAACGGTCAGTCTATACCAAACGCGGTGACTAGATAGGCTAATACTCGACTGTCTCTATGCAGTGTTGGTCCTCTCTACGATCCAAACACACAAACAAAGGCGCCCCTCGAACGAGTCTCGACGTTGCATCTTCCACCCCGCGATCTGAGGCTTGGCCTTGGCATCGCCTGTGCGTTTCGCTAGTCTCGATCTCTCATCCAAATAAATAGGTAGATGACATGGCATGGTTCCAACTTTCAGCCTCCCCGGACTCGGAGAGACCTAGCTTCTCCTGAACTCAACTAAACTGAACCCCATACAAATCGAGATGACGAGCCTAGCAGAGCTGACTTTTCTTTTTAACCGAGTTTTATTTAGTACGTTCCAATTGCGGTGAGAGACGGGAAAAGAGAAACAT
The DNA here is from genome assembly GCA_013396095.1 of Fusarium sp. NRRL 52700. Classification (NCBI taxonomy): domain Eukaryota; kingdom Fungi; phylum Ascomycota; class Sordariomycetes; order Hypocreales; family Nectriaceae; genus Fusarium; species Fusarium sp. NRRL 52700. The sequence goes on from JAAQRM010000368.1 coordinate 48,269, forward strand.
GGGCTTCAATTTCAAGACTAGAGCTGTAAGCTCCCGTGGGCTGAATCAGAGTGTGACATCACCAACACCTTTCTCGGCGCAGACTCGAGCTCGACTAGCCCTTTACCCGCTGACGAGGCCTGGGTCTCTATCGTTTGGAGCTGGGCTAATTATGAAACGTGGCGGGTGGCTGCTGCGACAAACAATAGCCTTGATCCAATCACTTCTTCTCTCCTTGGCACATCTACTCTCTAGGCAATGTCTGTATCGCATAGGCTATTCTATTTCATGTACGGGACTAGCTTGGTATAGTTCAGTAGGTCCAGCTGCATATTTGACCTGTTTGATTGTTAGCTTGCTTGCTTGCTTCTTCGCTCTGGCTGGCTGAATCTCAAATCAGGCTCTGGAATGTTATGCTCACCTACTTTTCCAGAACATACAAAACTCATACCGTTAGCTAGGTATCTCAAAGACAAGCCCACTATACAGTTTCTAACCTGCAGCTCTCACATGAGAGGATTATGCACACAGCCGTCAAAAAATCGCAGAGAAAAGAGACAAGCCAGCTAAGTTCATGCATGAATCGATTGAGCTCAGCGCCACTTTACAATCTAGTCAACAAAAGAGCTCAAAAACTATAAACCCTGTATAATACCTTCCACCACTAATAGTCCTCCTATTTTTGACGTCTTGTAAAAATCATCACAGTGTGTAAAGGAAATCCGGTCGCTTATCTCCCATCTCATGGATCTCCGCCTCAGACTTGCCCTCCACTAGGTGATCCCGCTCACCAGCCAACCGCGCCTTATTCTCACGCGAGAGCAAAACATACATGAGAAGACTTCCACAAAAGATACCACAAAACATGTAGGCAAGGACGGTTCCGTGTCCTGGGAAGAATCGTGGACCGTTGATGAAGACGTTGCTGCTCACAACACCGTTGAGGTTGCCCCATCCTATGACAAACCCAAGAGTGATGCCTCGCTTGTAAACGCCCTCAACATTGTTGGCGACCCAACTGATCGTGATTGGAATTACAGGGTAGATACCCAGAGCACCCAGGAAGCAACCTGTGTACTGAACAGCAGGGTTGGTAGAAGCGATAAGCATGATGAAGCCTGCCATTCCGACTGGGGCAGCGCACAGGTTGAAGATGCCTCGCTTGTTGAGCCTGTCGGAATACATACCAACGCAAATAGTAACAACTGCGGCCAGAGCGTACGGTGGAACGCTGAGAAGCTGGTTCTTGACGACGGCCTTCTTGTCGGTGAAGGCCATGTTCTGGATGATGGTAGGCAGGAAAACGCTGAAAGAGTACAAGGGCATCAGGGGTCCCATGTAGATGAGCATACCGCAGTAGGTCTTCCAGTCGGTGATGGACTGCCAGAAGTACTTCATCTTGAATTGTTCGTCCTGCGCAGAAGATTGCTTGTCGGCAGTGAGTCGATAGATGACTCGAGCTCGTTCCTCTTCAGTGATAAACTTGGCATCGGTAGGGAAATCATGGACCATCCAGAACGAGATGATACCAACAATGATGGTCATGAGACCTTCAAGAATGAAAATCCATGCCCAGCCAGCAATACCGGAGACACCATCCATTTTCTGGATAGCAGCAGCCAAGAGACCGCCAAAAGAACCGGCAAGAGCTGCAGCTGAGAAGAACCACGCGGCACGAGCACCGAATTCGGATCGCTTATACCAACAGGAAAGGTAGTAGTTAATTCCGGGGAAGAGGCCGGCTTCTGTGACACCAAGGAACCATCGAGCAGCCATGAGGCCGTCCCAGGTCTTGACGAAGCCCATTCCCAGCATTGAAGCACCCCAGAGGACCCTGGATACGAATTAGTTCTGTGCTACTGGTTTGTTGAGAGTTTGAACTCACATGATGGCAGGAATGAAGATTGATGGCTTGGACCACTTGAGCAGAACATTGGCAAGAGGCTCAAAGACAGCGTATGAGATGTAGAAAATGGTCAAAGTCAAGTTGAATTGGTGAGTGTCCATATGCACATCATCCAGTAAACCAGCGATCTTTGCGTTTCCGATGTTGGTTCGGTCGAGAAAGCAGATGAGGTAAAGGAGGCAGAGCTGGATTGTGGTTAGTAGGTTACATGTTATATAGTGCAGAGTTGTCATACCCAAGGAACGAGTTTCATATCAATCTTTCGAAGCAACTTCTTCTCCTGAAACCTTGTTAGTGCAGATCATCAAGCATTTGTTTCAATGCAACTTACAGCTTCTCTCGCCTCTTCCTCGGTAAGTCCAGCATAAGGGTCATTAACACCGGCAAGATCAACCTCCGAGGTAGAGGCCTTCTCCTCCAAAGTTTCCTTTCGATCGTAGTCGCTCATGATGAAGAAATCCAAAACACGATCGAGGAACTTGATAGACAAGGGTCGTAGGTAGGTAAGGTAATCTATCGTAGGATCACACGAGAAGGTGATGGGTAGAAGTAAAGCCGGCTTCTAAAAAAACGTGGTGGGAAGGAACTGGTGGAGGACAAAGGATGCAGAGAAGCAACCAGCCGAGACAGAAGGGGAGGGAGGAGCCTAAGAATGGAGGCTCAAAAGAGGAGGAAGGTAGTATCTGAGCAACAGAACCTCGTCAATATTAGAGACAGACAGAAGGAGCTGTAAGGCCAAATCAAGTCAAGTATGGAAGGCAATGCCCGAACCCCAGACGCGGGAGTGACGGTGCAGGTGCAACAAGGGGGAAGGAAGGAAACCCTCTTATGTGCGTAGTATCAACGAGGCGAGAAACGGGAGAACAAAACAAGCAAAAGAAGAAGCAAGTTTCCAATTCTGATCCTGTTTCTGTTCTTGAGGATAGTTGTAGATGCTTGTCTTGGACTGTTCTGGCAAGATATCTTATTCGAAAAACCTGGGGAAGGTGGCCCTTTTAATAGTCAATTATTCTGACCTCCCCCAGGCTTAAGACTACCTAGGTATCCTAGGAAAGCCTCACTTCTCAACGTACCAACTACTAATTAGACCCATAACTCAGCGTGTGGAGAAGTTGGGTGCCCACGTTTCTCGTCTTGAGCCAACAATGAAGGGATGATAGTCTCGTTAGTGCGGAGAGGAAGGAATTGGAGTAGTATGCAACCATAACAACAACCCTTGGATTCCCATGTCTTCTCCGTTTGTCCGTCCGTTTACTGCAGTCTGCAGCCGACTATACTAACCGACGAACCACATGTCAGAATCCTTCTCGATGCAGGTATCTCTCCTCCACATTTACAGGGTATGAAAGTCTCTTATATCTCAGAAGGGGAGTGGGTGTAGAGAAAATACTCGCCGCATGAGAGAATCTTTACAATCTTGCCTTTCTGTTCTCTCTTGCGGGGCCTTGGGGAGGGAATACAATCCTTGCACGCACACATCAACTTACATCCATTGTCCTTGACTTGACTTGAATTAGTTGAAAAATCGTTATGGAGCCCGGCAGATGGGCCATGTAACGCCAAACGTGACACTCTTTTTTGTCTTTTTCTTTCCTTGTGTTTCCGAGGGGCGGCCACGCGAGATGGCGCTCTGAGCATGTTGGGCCATGTAACTCATGTGCGAGGTGTGAGCCGTGATGAAGGGAAAGGTGAGAGAGGGATAGAGAGAGTCGGGTCAGACTAGCGAACATGGTCACTAATTGGTTTACAGGGCAGGAGATCATCAGGGTTTTGGTGTAGGTAGTTAGTGCGAATCACTACATGAATCTCCAATGCCAAGTTGAAGTTTATTTTCCCCAACTTTATGGATAGGTTCTTATTAATAATGATCAGCGCCGTGTCTTCCGCGGACTAACATATGTACTATTGTAAGATAGAATTGATCGGTGTACAAGTACCGTTGTTTCGAAGCCTGCTGAAATCCAATCTTGCATAGCATTTCATCTCATCTCATTTAATGACATGTTGCTGTGTCCCCAGATGAAAGACCTTGTGTTCAGAGATGACGGGGGACAGGCCATGTCATGTCATCCCATTCTTGACACAGACGCAAACATGTCCCTAAAGAGATTCAGATTCAGATTCAGATTGACGGATTCTAATTCTGGGCTTCACTGATGATCAACGAACCTGTTTGTTCTCGCATCCCTATCCCTTCATTGCATGCTATCTCACATCGGATCCGCTGTTTGTCACTGTGCATTAGGTCCCGCTATCGGAAGCACGTCTTTCAAAACTAACCTTGTATCCCCTCACCAATCCCAGTTTTTCTCTCCTATATTCGCTGCTCTTAACACAGCCAAGACCTTGTATCTCTATTCTCAACGGCACTTTGAGTCTCCTCTCTTCTCACGAACATTCCAATCAACATACTCTGATATGATCACTTCTTGAACCAATCTTCAGCCAAGAACAAGGAAGAGATCATGGCTTCTTTCTAGCCCTGTATTCTCAAGTTCTCATACTAACAGCTGACTACTAAATCGTACTCAACCATCCTTCGACGAGTAAGCCCAACGAATCAGAGACTCTCAATATGTTTCGTGATACAAACCAATCTTCAAAAGGCTATTCGTTCCCTCCTTTGGTCTCCCCTCCCACGGTATAGCACGGTCCAGTCCCGGTGTTTGCTCCGCACGCTACGGTCTTCCCGCCGGTCCCCGCCACGTTTTTGGGAGTGACATCGCCTGGAACATCAGCCCGCTAAAAACATTTTGGAGACGGTTTAGCGCTGGGGAGCCTGCATCTGACGATTCATTTCTGGAACGTGCCCTGAAGCGAGGAAGAGAGTCTGTCCAGTCGTGCTCTTCTGATTCTTCAGCCACGCCGTTGATGCCGTCATTATAGCATGTGAGAGTATGCCAAGCAGGTAAAGACGGTGAGTATAGATTTCAGCTCGGATACCTACATGCTGAAATGAAGATGTGCAAGGCGCAGTATAATAGTTGACTGAATATACATCTGTGGCTGCTTGGCTATGAGACAAGCAGAAGGCTATCTCTCACCGGTCAAGCAGTCTATTACATTTCCACTTATTTTAGGCAGCAATGAAATACAATGCATTATCAAGTATCAAGAATTAGATACTAATCAATTGTATTTTGATATGATAACAGCATCTCATCGTCAACACCCTCAGTATTACCCCATCTTCCCCGCAATCTTCAACTTAGACTACCCGTTCCCCCACTCAAGCCATCCATACCAAGACTTCAACCATCTCCAGCTTCTCCGCAGATCCCGTCAAACTCAAACTCATCAAACTCTCAAGATACAATACAAACCGCGCCATTCTCGTCTGTTGCCCCCCGCCTCTTCTTTCAAGTCCTCAACTCCCACTGGCTCTTCGATCTGTTCCCCTCAGGGATCTTTGGAGTGGTCTGATCATTGGTGAAAGGGAGCCGGCGGCGCGGAGGCGAAAGCCCGTTCAACGCCGTAGCGCCCGGCTTAGTTCCCGGTAATTGAGCATTTTGGATGCCTTCTCCAGCAAAATGAGTTGATGAAGCCATCGCAGCGGCCGCGGGAGCCAGCCACGCGGAGATCAAGCGCCGTTTTCTCACCTCCACAAGGCTCCGGGTCTCGCCGTTGATGATATTTCCCCAGAATCGCTTCATGGCAGACCAGATATTGCCCAGGATCTGAGTATCTCAGTATAAATTTGGGACGGAGATGCCTCCGCATTGTGAATCTCACTTCCCCACGATTCTTGAAAACGTATTCCCCGTTCGCGATCCTGGGGATGATGCCACAACGTAGTGAGCTAGGCCGTTCAAGGCCATTGTAAGCACTTGACTCAGGATACTATGAGTAGGTAGCGCTGACGAGTAAATCTAGACGACACCATCCAACTTACAAGGTGCCAGGTGAGAGGTGAGGAAGTTGTCCGAAACTCCGGTACCTTAACCTAGAAAACAGCCCATTATTTCGATACACTATTGACTGAATGTAACCATAATCCCCAGACAGATTTTTCCTTACCGACTCCTTGGCATTGGATTTCTCGATATCAGTCCTCGGCAAGCGTTTGTTCTTGTTCTGTATTTCCAGACAGCAATGTCGAGTCTGTGCTCCTGAATCTGAATACCTCTCCTTTCAGTTAATGTTTACTTTTAATATAATCCATTATTAGGTCACTCCCGTACTTCCAATCAGCTCTTTCAGATCGATTCCAACAAGTTAAGCTTAAATAAGCGCTCCTATAATACTCAGATATCCTGACCGAAAGGGCAGCCTGCAGGCCACGGTGTACTCCAAGATTATTTCCCAGTAACGGCTGATTGCATTCAATAAATGCCGCTGCGTTCTCACTTTGCATTCCTACGATGACCATATTTCTAATTTCAGATTATAAGCCCTTGACTTGGCGAAAACGCTGAGTTACACAACGCTATAACCGTACAACACCACTAACCATGCAGCCAACCTTGCATCTACAGCCCGCCCAGTAGCAACATCAGAGTGTGGTCATTGCATGGCCAATCTCCAGGCACAGCACCAAGGTACCAAGATCTACGACGCGGGTGGCCGCAAGATACGAGATTCTGTTCTCGTATATCACTGCACCCCTTGGAAACCAAGAACTTGGTACTATTCTTGTACAACACTTCCACGTGGGTCATCGATATACATTCCGAGCTGCGATACTTTCACGAAGTTACTTCTTTTATCTGACCAATCGCTGATGTTTTGTTCTCTTCTGCTTCGCTGACTTTGATATGATGAAACATTGTCTACGCGGCTTATTTTTCTTCGTGGCTTTCTTCGAGACCATTTACGCGGATGAAGAAAGTCCAAGCTCCTTATAGAAAGCTTCCGAACTAGGCTCTCGGCCCAAGAACTCCCTCAAGAATTCCAACTCTGGAATACTTCCACCTCTCTCAAGAACGGTATGGCGATATCGGCGACCTTCCTTGCCGTCCATTGGGTTCTTGGCAAAGAATGAGTGGAACATGTCGAGCGAGAACACCTCTGAGTAGAGGTAGCCGTAGTAACCAGCATCGTACCCGCCGATGAAGTGGCCAATGCCGGCATGCCTGTTACCCCATTCACTACATACAAGTTAGTTTGACAGTAAAAAGTCATTTCCAGCAGGTACTTACAGTCCTTCACCAAGATCTTCGGGGCCCTTGGTGCCAGAGATCTCATGTCTAAGGGTGTTCCAAACTCGGCCAGCGTTGAGCTTCTTGACAGCCTCATGGGACTCAGGTGTGTGCACAGTCATGTCAAAGAGTCCAATAACGAGCTGTCCCAGTGCGCCTATAGCGGAGTTGAGACGCTTGGTAGAGACAAGCTTCTCGATAAGCTCGTCGGGGATCTGCTCCTGGGTCTCCCAATGCTTGGAGAGCGATTTAAGCACGCTAGGTGTCCAACACCAGTTCTCCAGCATCTGAGAGGGAGCTTCAACGAAGTCAAGCACCGTGGAAGTTCCGTGGAAGTAGCTGTAGCGGGTGCGACCAGCTAAGTCGTGAATGCCATGGCCCAGCTCGTGGAACAGGGTCACAACCTCATGGTGCTTAAGCAGAGAAGGTTTCTTCTGTGTAGGCTTGCTGAAGTTGCAGACAAGAGCAGTGACGGGGTAGTGTTTCTTGCCATCCTCAGTGACATAGCCAGGCTCGAGGTTGAAGTTAGCGTTGTGCCCATACTTATTGTCGCGGGGGTGGAGATCCAGGTACAAGTAACCGTTGAAGCCTGCGCCTGAAGCCTCATCGTCCCACACGCTGTAGATCAGAACATCCTCGTGCCAGACAATGTCTTCGGCCTTGCCAGTGGGGCTTAGCCTCGCTCGCTCCTCAGGCTTGAGCTCGACAAATACGAAGCCGAAAATCTCCTCGAAAATCTTGAGCATGCCGGCAAATGTCGACTCAACAGGGAAGTACTGTGAGATGGCGGCTTCATCAACACTATACTCCTTCTCCTTTTGTATTCTGGAGTAGAACGATGTGTCCCACATGTAGAAGCTGTCGTCAAATGAAAGGCCACGCTCCTCATAGTCCTTCTTCTTGTACTCCTTCAGTGCGTTGATCTCCTTCGCACCACCTTCGGCCAGTCTGTTTCGAAGATCGTCTAAGAAAGTGCGAACAGCAGCAGGAGTCTTGGCCATCTTTTCTTCGATCCGCAGAGCAGCATGGTTGTCGTAACCGAGAAGGCGAGCGGCCTCATCTCGGAGGGTGATGATCTCTTGGAAGATGGGAACATTGACATTCGCCTAAAGGCTCAATTAGCAGAGATTTTTGGAGTTGGAGTTCGTTACTTGTCTCACCTTGTTGGATTCTGCGACGGTGTACTTGCGGCGAGTATCGGCATCGATAGCATACTTGATGAGAGGGAAATAATGGTTGTACTTGAAGGACAGCTTGACCTTGCCCTCGTTTTCGCCAGTACCCTTCTCCAGGGAATCGATGTCAATGTCGTCAGTAGGAACTCCCTTGAGTTCCTCGGGGGTGAACCAGATGGCACCCTTCTCTTCATTGAGGTTTTTCTGAGCCTTTATCTCAAGCTCGCTCAGACGTTTCTGGATCTCCTTGAAGCGGTCTCGCTTGGGGCCAGCGGGAAGTCGAAGTCCGTTTCGAATGTACTTCTGTCTCTCCTTCTCAAGGACATGCGCCTGCTCCTTGGTGAGATCCTGAGATGCTCGGGTGGCGTATGCAGCATCGACGGCGTTGAAGACATCCTCCCGCATGTTGCATTCAATGCCGAAGTCATTGAAGGCGGTCTCAGCCTCAGTGGAGGCATCACGAAGCTCCTTGTTGGTGGAAACATGGTGGTAGAAGGTCAAAATGCGTCTTTGCGTAGCAGCCAAGTTCTCGTCAATGAGGATGGGCTCAAGCACATTGGCAAAAGAGGCCTTGTCGGCAGTAACATTGGCAGTTACAGAGTCCAAAACATTCTTGGTAGAATCGCAAAGCTTCTTGGTATCGGCAGCGATCGATTCGGGGGTGGCGGTGAACAGAGGCGGCGCCTGAGGAGGGTTACGATACTTGTCGGGAGCCATTGTGCTAGTAACAAGCTGTCTTCGTGATAGAATAGTTCGTGCTGCTTGGAATCTGAAGTGATCCACTAAAGAGCCGAGGCGAGAGAAGGCTCGCGAGGGAGCCAGAGTGACGGCGACGAGAAGAATGAAGAGAGAGAGGAGGAGGAGGAGGAGGGGTCTGCGGGAAGCACGCTTATCCAGCTTGGATATAAATATGATGAACGGGCCCGGGATGTTTCTTGGGATGTCAGCCGATTGGCTTGGTGATGGATGATTAGGTAGCCTACAGTTGAAATAGGGGCTTATATGCTCTGAGACTAAATCAATTGATTCGTCTCTAGGTGTCAAAGGCGTTGAGAAGGCGTTACTGTAGATGCAGCAAGATGGGGCGATACCTGAAGTGAAGGTGCAGCTAAAGGTAGAGCTCCTTCGTGGACCCGCTTATGGGTGGAAAACGCGGGGCAATCGGATGCGGTGTCATGATCAGGGCGGCTAATGAGTTATCATGTGCTATATATGGCATAATTTAAGCTTGAGGCCATAATCTTTTAATTAATTTATGTGAAACTGTATATGTAAACAGTATTGAGATTTACTTAGGGTTGTTTACACCTACCAGTCGTCATGAGCTTATCGCCATGAACCCATCACTAAAAGAGACACCGTTAAAGTTAAGGCACATAGAGCTTCATTTCTAAACTCCTGTCCCCCTAAGTATCTACAAAAATCCAACATGCTAGTGCGTCACAAATGCGCAGCAATAATTCATCATTTCAGCGTTCCCATAGCCGATTTCCATCCATATCCATAATCAATCAAACAAGCAAACGCCGGTCCGTCAACGCAGATGCATAACCTAACCCGCCCATATCTGTACATTGTCTAGTTGGCGAGAATGGTTCGCACGAGGTCTGTGGTTTCATCGCATCAGCCGCTGCCCCATTGGATATTGGGTACTGTGGAACTTACCAGTGTAGTTGACCTGACCAGAGCTGGTGTCAACGGCCTTGAGGAGCTCATCGACCTCCTCATCAGTCATCTTCTCGCCCAGGTTTGTCAGAATGTACTTGAGCTGGCCAACACCGATGAAACCCGTCATATCCTTATCAAACACTTGGAAACCGCGGCAGTATTCCTCAGGCTCGCCGGGATCGCGGAAGCCGCCAGGGCGGTTCAAAACACGCTGGAATGTCTCAAAGTCGACTGTATCGCTAAAGTCAGTCAAGCGCTTTTAAATCGCACCGAAGGGAGTAAGTATACTGACATTCACCACCGACATTCTTCTCGAGGTCCTGGATCTCAGCAAGGGTAGGGTTCTGGCCGCAGGCGCGCAGCAGATCACCGAGGCTGTCAACAGTGACACGGCCGTTTCCGCGCTTGTCGAACAGGGCGAAAGCCTCCTTGTAGTTGGTAGAAGCCTGAGAATCGAACTTGTTAGAAGACATGACTGCTTATTGATTGATTTCGACGCTCGAGTGTATTGTGAAAAATGCGTTCTGAAAGATGCGATTGAAAGTGTTGCTGCTTGGTAGTTGTAGAAGTATGCGAGATGCAGGTAGAAAAACCAAGGCTTGTGCCGAGCGAACTGAAGCAAAACCAACTTCCAACTTATTCGGGCGGCCAAACTGTCGAATCAGAGGGCGGGGTGCATTGTTTACGTGGGCGAAGAAAGGGGTGTCCGGGGCAACTGAGCTCACTCACCATTTTTGGTTTGTTTTATTAGAGGGGTCAACGTTGACGTTAGTGTGTGGCTGGTTGGTTTGGTGACACAACAAACAGTGCTACAACGGTCGAGAGATGTCTTGGAGATGGTTTTCGAGTGTAGGAAATGGTGTTGAGAGGTTGAAAGATGAAGAAAGAGGAAAAGAGGGCCAAGATTGCATCCCGTTTGCATTTCCTTTCCACGCTCTGGCCTCCCTGGGCTCTTTTCCCATACACTGACGGGGCAACGGGGTCATCCCATGGGCCAAAGTCAGCCAGGCCTGTAGGTCCAGAAAAAGCCTGACCATCTCTATACTAGCTCAGCCACCAAAGCTGTCTGCTTCATTATGTCCGCTTTCTGCTAATGCCGTTTGGCGGTGAAACTATTGAAACCGGAGTAAATAATGCAAGGCCCCTTTTGGATGAATCAAAGTTATGTCAAAGATTGGCCCAAGAGGTCTCTCGACATAAAAACCAACTGCCGAAGTCGCACTTCTCTGATTTCAATATGACTTGGCAGAAGCTCTTCCTGGTGAGGCTATCGTGACACGGGATGGAATCAGCCTCACAAGGGCCCTTTGTATTAAAATGGACAATTAAGGCTGCAACAACTACTTGACTACACTCCAATGATCCGACTTTTTAGTTTCTATGTTTCACTTGCGCAAGCTAATAGGAATGATCAAATCATCGAACCACTCCTCTGTATCGACTGTTCTTGGTTATCCATTTCCCTACCTATATTTGTCGCTCCGAGGCTACGCCTCGTCTTTCTACGCCAACAAACACACATATATAGTGTCTAGGTACACCGGAACCTTCTGTTTTGGAGGACATGTATCGTCATGCTTGAATGACCCTTGTAAACCAATTCAGTAACTAAAAGTCTACAGATTACCTATCTTTTCTAGCGACTCTAAGGTATGCCAGGATAGCCTCACTGCTGTGTCTATACTAAGGCCTAATTTGTTTATACATGCCTTATACCTGATGAGGTGAAGCTCCTTCTGATAAGAAACCCAAGCTTTGCAGACCCCTGGCATTGCTGCTACCCTTCATGTGACATTGAAATTTCCAAAACGACGTCATTGTAATCGCTCAATCTCTTTTCGAATCCATCATGGGGGCTTCATCTCATCCCGCGATCTCGGAAATTATATCTTGGCTTGAGTCTTCCCAGCTTTGGCTAGTATCACTCAAGTCCTAGCTAATAATGAAGCTTATCGGAGATCTTGCTCGCTTGCTAACTACCGATCATGACCTGTCCCGCGTTATATTGTATTTCGTGGTTCAAACCAGCTGTAGGTTATCCTGAACAGTGAAGCCTAGTCGACTTGCAACTCTCCAAAATGGCACTTGTACTATAACGGGAAACTTGATGAGGTCGTCAGTAGATTAGACGAGCTACTCTGATTACCGAAAGCATCTTTGGCGTTGTTTTATATTATGTCTTTGAAGGTTTAAATAATTCGAGTTGCCAGTGGTCAGTAGCACTAATGTGAACTTTCAGACCAATGAAAAGCATAACATTAAATTTGACAATTGGATTCACACGTTAAAGTTTATTAAACAAGAAGAAGAAGAAAAAAAGACAGATTTAATCTAAGTAGTATCGAAGTCTCTCTCAATAGATGGGCAATATTATCCAACTAGACGTGAGGTAATAAATAGAATGTTTTGCAACGGTGGAGTCAGTTCAAGAATCTCCTAGGAGATACATTTCTTGGACGAGGGAACTTGCCTGAATGTGGAATTGATCCAGCGACAATGCGGCTTCACATGGAAAGTGTCTCATGATTCGTCTATAGACTTCGAACACTGCAATGATTTATAATGGCCGGTTAATGGGCAATCAGTTGTAAGTATGAGTGTGGCATTGCGTCTTAAGTAAAGCCCCGCAATGTCCTTTATCCTCGGCACAAACTCACTTACAGCATCATCAAGCACTGTTTCTTCAACGTTGAGCAACATACATTATCTCCAAAATGGCGACTGAGGCTACTGTTCGTAAATTCTTTGCATCGTCCGCTTATGCCGTGGCTGGTGCCAGCTCCAACCCTGCCAAGTTCGGACATCGCGGTAAGGCTACTTGTTCATTACATTTGACGGTATCTTGCTAATCAAAGGACTTGTAGTCTTTGCCTGGTATCTTCATCATGACTTACCTGTAACTCCCATCAATCCGGGCTCAGAGACCATCAACGCTTTGAACAAGGACCACCCTACTGTCCCAAGTGTGACCGCTCTTTCAAACCCTACGCAGACATCTCTGTCAGTCATTACTCCACCAGCGGCGACCCTAAAAGTACTTCAAGAGGCAAAAGAGAAGGGCATTCCGTCGGTGTGGCTGCAGCCTGGAAGTTTTGATGACGCTGTCCTCAAGTTTGCCAACGCCCCTGGGGCATTTGAAGCAGTTGTTGCTGGTGATGGTGGCCGAGGCCATGAGGGATGGTGTATCTTAGTTGATGGAGAGCGAGGACTGAAGGCTGCTGGCAAGCTGTGATAGATCAATGTAGAGGGTCCCAAGTCAAAATTGACGAGTCAAATTGTATACGATTTACTTGTGATGTTTGCTTCTTATGTGATTGATGGCAGTGCTAAGAGATAAATGGAGCACCTTAGGGGTACCTAGTAGGTAGTCATTGGGTCAACTGACAATAGTAGGTACAGGCTTAAGAATATCTCGGAATAGAGAGTCGACTAACCCCAACAACATTGAAATATTTTCACCTCCACTGATACTCACCGTATCAAAGTGCTGTATCTTCCAGGCCTCTATTCGTGACTTGGGGCGGCGAGTCCATGGCTGTTTAGATCTCTGGGGTTGAGTTGCTGGCAGGGGATCCACCAAAGTAAACAAACGCGCCAGGACCCACCCCGACACTTTGCGTTGCTAGTCTTTGATAGATCCTCGCTCGCTACGATCACCTCTAATTCAATTCCTTCCACCACAACCGTCTTTCACCGTCATTCAGTTCTATTGTGTTGACGCAGCGCGCGCCCTTGTTTTCGAGTTGAATATATCCTCTCATGAGCGCGATTATCTATTCTATTTTCTCTTTTTCTACGTCGTTCACTGCTTGCTAAGACCAAGCTCTCCAATTTGTTTGCCCATAATCGAAGCATCGCGTCTTGTTTTAAATACCCTTGACTGACCGCGCTTTCACGCGCAACACTACAACAACCATGTCTTTTGGCGACGTCACAGACCAATTCATCACATACGAGAGCCGTTTGGCCTCCTTTCAGAAGAACTCGAAAAAGCGAGGTTCTACAGCGAGCGGAAGGGGCACAAAGGCTTTGAATTGGCCGCACAAGAGCATCACACCCGCGAGCGTACGATGTCCACGATATTCGCACCATAATAATCCGCTGACAATCTTGTAGCTCGCCCGCGCTGGACTTTTCTTCAACCCTACACCAGAAAACCCCGACAATGCCACATGTTTTCTATGCCACAAGGGCCTTGACGGCTGGGAGGCAAATGACGACCCTCTCCTCGAGCACCTGAAGCATGCTCCTGAATGTGGCTGGGCGGTTGTTGCCGCGATTGAAGCCGAGGTCGGAGATTATGCGCAACAAGATCCTGATCAACCATACATGAAGGATGCTCGAAAGGCCACATTTGCTGGAAGGTGGCCCCATGATTCCAAGAAGGGATGGAAGTGCAAAACCAAGCAGCTGGTCGATGCAGGATGGAAGTACACACCAACTGAAGACTCGGACGATATGGCCACGTGCACCTACTGCCAACTTGCCCTCGACGGCTGGGAGCCTGGCGACAAGCCTCTGTAAGTATCACACCTTCGTTCCCCATATCGCGTGGACTGACTGGGTTTCTATAGAGATGAGCATTATAACCGATCACCTGGCTGCCCGTTCTTCATCCTTCTCGAAGAGAAGCAATCTACTAAGAAGTCTGGTCGAAGCAAAGCTGGACGCGCATCTAAAGCCTCGCGATTGTCTGCGCAATCAGTCGCTACAGTCGCATCGGAGGTGACCTCGATCAACGAGTCTACGGCTGCCATCGAGGACAGCGTATTGACAACAACTTCGACTACACAGGGCGGAAAGAAGACAAAGGCTCGCAAAGCGCCTGCGAAAGGACGAAAGACAAAGGCCAAGAAGGAAGCACCCGTCGAGGACGTCGAGGCATCCATCGAAGAACAAGAGGCACCAGTAACAAAGCCCGCTCGAGGGCTGAAGCGAGATAGCGCAGCAGTGGAAGACGCCAGTAGTATTGCCATGTCTCCCCCAGGCAAGAAGCGTGCCACACGGAAACAAGGCAGCGCTTCTGTAAATGAGTCAACATTGCAACACGATGAGTCGCTTGATGTCACTGAAGTCTCCATCTCTAAGAAGAGCGGCAAGAAGAAGACGACACGTAAGGCGTCAGCTAAGTCTTCTCGCACAGTGTCCTCAGGTTCTGCAACCTCGGAGGTAGTGGCGACTGGTTACGAGGCAACTCCTGGAACATTCCCTGATGATGATGAGATTGAGCGACAACTTGAAGCAGATCTTGAGAGACAGCTTACTGAAGACGAGGAGATAACTGCTGACTCTGATTCTGAAAGACGTCAGAGCAAGAAAGAAAAGGGAGAAAAAGCAGCAAAGGCTGAGCAGCACGAGTACTCCCGAGACTATGCCATGCTCAATCCTGAGCCAGTGGAGCTGAATGAAGACGATGTTGATGACGAACTTCGAGCTTTACAGGCTGAGATGGAGGTTGATGAGGAGCCAGCACCTCAACATGAGCCTCTACCAGAGCCAGAAGTGGAACCGGAGCATGTGCCTGAGCCTGAACACCAGGAATTACACATCCCAAAGAAGGGTCGAAAGGCTGGAACTAGAAAGGTTTCCAAGCAGAGCAAGTCTAAGAAGGCCAAGGCCGCGACTGAGCCTGTTGAGGAAGACGGAGTTGAGCCTGAGAAATCACAACTACAGGAACACGACATGCCCGAGGAAGAGGTCACACAACCAGAAGCAGAGACACAGGTTGACGAGACAGCCCAGGACGATAGTTTTGCTAGCACTGACACTGTTGTCAAGAAGTCTAATAATTCTCGTTTGAGTACAGGCAGCCGAGGTCGTGGGCGCCCGTCCAAAGCCTCCCTCGCCTCGAGGGCTTCTGCCAATGATTTGGAACTAGTTGAAGCACCAGAAGAAGCTACCCCAGAGCCTGCTGAGGAGCAACCCACCAAACGACCCCGGGGACGGCCTTCCAAGGCCTCGCTGGCATCTCGTCCATCCGTTGGACCTGACGAGAGCCAAGTGAGTGAAGCAGCTCCTAAGCGTGGTCGTGGACGTCCTTCAAAGAAGTCACTGGAAGCTCGGAAATCGATAGAAGCAGCGGGGAGCCAGGAGTCCACACAGCCCTTCACACAGCCGGTTGAAGAGCGCATGCAAGAGGACGTCGAAGTCTACGCGTCTGAGGAACAGAAGGATGAGAGGCCACCCTCTTCCCGTGTTGTATCGTTCGAGTCGGCGCAGACATCTCCCGCACAACAGCCTATGCCATCATCACCACCCGCAAGCGCGGCTCACCTGGCAAACCTGCCATCTACTCCTGGGAGAATCATTTCTCCCGCACCCTCGGCTCGACAAGCAGCCATCTCGCCCTCTCAGTCACCCCAATCCTCTGACGCCGAGAACCAACCGCCCTCTTCCAGACTTACCACGAGTTCCAATCCTAAGAGAGTAGCACTTGCACCAGTGAACTCCACACCAACGCGCTCGTCACCATCCAGGCGCAACGTGATTGCAGGACTCCGCAGCACGGCACCATGGACAGAGTTGGATCTCGAGGCTGTCTTCGGAACACCACGTGTCAACACAGACAAGGAGAATGGTGTAGAACGATATCTTAAGCAGGGACAGACTTTGACGTCACCCGAGAAGCAGATGACAGTGCAAGAGTGGATATACTACAATGCTTCAGAGGCCGAGAAGAAGCTGAAGTATGAGTGCGAGTCGATTGTTAACCGATTTGAGAGTGAAGGATCAAAAGCAATGCGCGTGCTTGAGGGACTGGTTGTGGAATGAGACATGACTTTCTAGACAGATGAATGACGGATGGGAGGCAAAAGCTGGATACATACAGACACAGGCTCTGACTATTGCTCTTTGATGTAACTTACTTAATGTGCATGACAAACAAGCTCAGGAATGACGGCGTTGGTTGGGATGAACATGATGGATTTTCTCAGATACTGGGTTTTTGTTAATGAATGAACGGAAGAAAGGAAGAAAAAGACTCTTCACTTCCTATTCGATTGTTTGAATTCAGCCTCTCATGTCGTCACATTTCTAGAGATCGACGCCGTTCTTTCAGGAACCATCCGCAGATCCCTACGTCAAAGCCTCTCTATGAGATTGACTCTACGCTACAGCCGCAACTATGAGCTTCAGCATTCCACACAGAAGCTATGCCGAAGAAACTAGGACTTGTTATTTTCCCTTGGAGCTAAGGGGTTGATCAGCGTAGATAGCCGCCACTAGACGTTCGGTGCCCCTTGCATTCCAGGCTCAAAGCCCAGAACCCTTAAGGGTTCAACCTTTGCCTTTTCCGTCCGAGATCGCGGACATGGCGATAGGGCTTTGGGACTCTTTGGAGATGGAGGCGTTTACAAGAATTCGTATTTGAGAGAGGGGATGGGATATATAATAGGTGGCGGGACTGGCTCTTTCAGAACGTCTGCAAAGGGTTCTGAATACCTTCACTCACAAGAATTACACCCACATCTCTCCCGAAGCAACACTGGTTGTTAGCCATATCCAAAAACACACTTTCAATATGCTTGGCCTTTCTTTTTCCTCCTTTTGGGTCTTTCCCCGTCGCAGGTCGACAGTCGATGCTGAGGTTGCATATCTTGAGAGCCTTGAGGCTGGCAATTTTGACGAGCCTCTCAATGTCAGACGCAAGGAGCTTGGACTAAGCGACTGGTAAACAAGTAAGAAAGAGAAAAAACATAGAAAGAAGAAATACAAAAACAGTAAGTTAGAGATTGCAGAAAATGTTACTATTCACTAACAATCAACTAGACATGTCTTTTCGGTGCTGGTAGCGGAGCCGGATGTTGCACGATTCGAGACGACTTTACGATTATCATCAATATTTCTTTTGTCAGATTGCACTATGTATGATAGGACGGGCAATTGTACTCTATTTTTGTACTATATCGCATCAAATCACACCAACTCACGTAAAACAGCATAGACAACAAGATTGTTAAACTCAGCCTGCCGAATCGGCGGCTACAATATGATCAATTTTCAACCTCATGCCATGCATCCCATGTGCTCTCCTTGCTATTGATTCTGACCAACCATGGCAATTATCTCCCTGCCAAGACAGTTTCATCTCCTCGCTCATGCCCGTGGTATATATATAATGAATGTCTGGTATCTCAATGCTGTTTCTATATGCTTCCCACTATGCGCCAAATGAGTGTCGTGGCAAAAGCCAAATATCAAAATATGTTACGTCATCTCTTCCAAATTCTGTATGTGCATTGAGTGTCCATGAAGCGTAAACATAAACGTGTAGTCGTCGTTGAATAGGCATTAATGTAAGGAGTGTCGTGAATAAATATGTTCAAAAAAGTGGTTGTTGTTTGAAGATTAAATGATCACCATCAGCATCGAGAAGAGTGCGATGATAGTGGCAAGACTAGCTGTCAAGCGTGATGCAGCAGCCTCAACCGTTGAAGGTGCGGCAGTCTCGTCTGAGGTAGACGATGAAGTGCGTGTCTCGAGACGCGATCTGGTCCCAGTAGCCGCTCCAGAAGCGCGAGATTCAGTCTCTGTTTCTGTCTCTGATCCTGTCTCTGTTGCGGTAGCTCGAGATTCAGATCCTGTTTCAGTAGCATCTACCTTGCCAGAGCGTGAAGGTTTGACAGTCGTCTCAGTTGAAGCTCCAGAAGCATCAGTCTCCGAGCCTGTTTCGGCAGAATTCGTCTCGATGCCCTTGGTCTCGGTTGTTCTCGATCCTGTTTCTGTAACGGTAGAAACTAAATCAGTCTCAGAGTCACCAAGTGACGACGTGACAGTTACGACAATACTCTTGGCTGTTATAGACAAAGTGGTAGACTCACCAGCTTCAGAGTTTTCAGACCCGTTGGTTGACGTCTCCTCAGCCGCTGTCTCAGTTTCGGTCGCCTCGGCCTTTTCAGTTGTTTCAGCCGGAACCGAACTATCTTCAGCAGCTTCTCCAGATGTGGTTGGCTGTGATGCACCAGAAGTCGATCCAGCTGCGTCTGTGGTCGCTTGGGCCTTCTCGGAAACTTCAGTAGAAGCATTTTCTGTAGAAACAGTTTCTGCGATATCGGTGCTCTCCCCACCAACGCTAGTCGGCTCAGCAACATCAGAGGTAACAACAGCTTCTGTAGTCTCACCAGCTTCAGTAGTAGGCTCAGGAGCATCAGTAGTGGTAGGCTGGGGCTCAGACTCTTCAGTTGTGACTGGAAGGGCACTGAAATCGCCGGAGGTGGCCTCGACCTGTCCTGTCGTCTCTACATCCGCAGATCCAGTAACTTGGGACTCAGGGCCAGATGCAGCTGTGGTGGCACTCGTGCTATCCTTTCCATCACAGTAATCGATGAATTGGTTAAACTCGGGTTCAACGTAATCGCGAATGGTGTTCTTGCTCTTGGAGGTGTTGTCACTGATACAGTCGCGACACATATCGTAGCTACCACGGAATGAAGAACCTGCTCTGCAGAGCTTGTCCGATTTTCCAATTGAGAGTGCGATTTTGTAGGCACCATCACAGTCATCGTAGCAAATAGCTGGAGTGACATCTCGCCTGTCGAACATATGGAGCCCACGTCGTTGGTTGGTGCTGGGGATGTTGTCATAAGACTCTGCTACCGAAGTAGTGGCATCAGGCCAGTCACTCAAGGTTGTCTGTGAAGCCCAGTTTCCGGTCGAGAAGGTCTTCAATTCACCACTCACGATCTTCTCATAGACTTGCTTCTCAAAGATATCATAAGAAAGACCGAAAGCCTCTGGGTTCAGGTTGAAGTAACCAGGAGAACGGGGGTAAAAGCCAGTCTTGTTCTTGCGCCACTTTGCCTTCTTGACCTTGGGAGCCTTGATACAGTATTGAGGTTCACAGAGATAGTCCTCATCTGGTGGCTCCGCCCAGAAGTTGCACCATGCTGGCTTCGGCGGGTTGCAGACGTAGCCTGGCTCGCAACCAAATGTGAGATCAGACTTGCGGTCGAGTGGCACAGATCGACCGGTAGGCTTCGGGCACAAGGTGATGCGTCCAGGAGTAGCCGTCACTGTGGTAGGAGGGAGCTGTACTGTTTGGCCAAGGGTCAAGGTTGTAGTGTAGACAGTTGTAGGGCCTGGAACCACTGTGACAACCGTCTCGCCGTCCCTAGTCAGGGTCACAGTCTCTGCTGGTAGTCTCTCTGTGACGACCGATTCAATGGTGATAGTAGCCTGCTCTCCAGGGACAGTAACAACAGTACGCTCTCCGGGAACCGTGACGGTTCTTTCCTCGCCAGACACTGTGACAACAGTTTCCTGTCCAGGTAGAGTCACAGTCCTTACCACAGTTCTATCCTCACCAGGCTGGACAATAGTTCTGGGGATAGTCACTGTCTCGTCTTCTCCGGCCTCAGTGATAGTAACCCTGCTTCCTGGAATAGTAACGACGTCGGTTATCGTCAATGCAGGTTCAGTAACGGTAGTTCCAGCCTCGGTGACAGTGATTCCAGGCTCAGTGACAGTTTCCTCGGGGAGAGTGATAGTTGTTCCAGCCTCAGTCACAGTGCTACCAGATTCCGTTACAGTGACTTCAGGAAGCGTCACAGTAGTGCCTGACTCAGTCACGGTCGTTCCGGCCTCGGTAACAGTTGGTCCTGGTATCGTAACAGTATCCCCATCTTCCGTGATTGTTACTCCAGGCTCTGTGATTGTCACGGGGGGTAGAGTCTCAATAATAGTCTCCCCTGGAAGCGTTTCGATGAAAGTTCGTCCAGGCACAGTTTCTATCACTGTTACCGGCTGCGTCTCAATATATGTTGGTCCAGGCCGAGTCTCAACTACAGTAGTTCCCTCGTGGACTGTTTCTGTGACCGTGGATGCAGCTTGAGTCTCGGTTATCGTCACCTTCTCCGTGACTTTTTCCGTCACCTTCTCAGTCTCAGTAACGGTGACCTTTTCTGTAACCTTTTCGGTAACAGTGGTGGTGCCGTCAGGAGCGCTTCAAGCATGTTAGTGAAAGCCAATCGAATAATCAGTAGCGACTTACCAAGATTGGGTTGTCTCAGGTGGTGAAGTCGTGGTCGGAGGCTCAGGAGCTTTGGTCGTTGTAGTAGGAGGGACATAAGGCTCGGTTGTGGTGGTAGGGGGTAATGGGGCTTCGCTCGTTGTAGTAGGAGGGACATAAGGCTCGGTTGTGGTGGTAGGGGGTAATGGGGCTTCGCTCGTTGTTGTTGGAGGCACAGGAGGCTCCTCGCTAGTGGTTGAGGGTCCATAGGTTGGAGGCGGAACCACGGTGTAAGAATCTGTGATAACCGGAGGCGGTGGAAGCGGCTCGGTGGTAGTCTCAGGTGGTGGAGGCACTGTGGTTGGATCGTTGGCAGGATAGCTATCTGTGATAACTGGGGGAGGAGGAACCACGACGGTCGTTGTCACGGGTATAGGACAGCCGCACTTAGCATTCCAAACCACCATTGTGCCGTCCTCTATGTACGGGGTACCTGTCTCGGCCCCCTCAACACTGGCCTCGTCTTGCTCAACCGGCGTGGCAGTGGTGACTTGGGGTGCCGGAGCTGCTGTTGTTTCTGGCTCGACCTTGGCTGCAGAAGTCTGAACTTCGGGAGCGCTGGCGAAGTATCCATCTTGAGCTGGCGCCTGTGTATCGGCGACAGCAGGTTGTATGCTTGCTGATTCGCTCCTTCGATAGAGACCTCCTCCAGCTTTCTGAGCTGGAATCTCAACCGCTACAGCGCCCAGAGCACTGAGCAATAGTGAAAAGCGCATGGCAGGCAACCGCCTTCAATGCAATGAGTGAGTGATACCAGCGTCAGAGCCGTCTGGACCTAGTAGCGAGCGTGGTTGAAACGAAGGTCAAAGTCCAACCCTTCTTGGATAAGATGTTAGAAAAGGTAAAACAAAAAGAGTCAAAGCATTGAGCTTCAAGAAGTATCACAGATATATGATAGAGGAGTTGGGACTGGGTTGGGGGCTGAGCAATAGAGGAAGCCTTACCAGAAACCGGCAATGCGGATTTTCAAGCCCACATACATCGACATCCACAAGTAGATTTAATTTACTCTGGTAAGCCACTCCGGAGGATAGACACGGCAGGGGAGCAGCTGAGAGAGCCGAGCTGCGGATCGACGTAGGAGCAGAACCGATTCACCAGGTGGAAATGTTTGTATCTAATCAAACTCAACCGCCAAGTGTCAGCCAAATTAAAGAGATCCTAGTCGGTTGACCAAAGAAGAGATGACTTATTAAGACAAAGAGCAAGGAACATCACAAAAGATCCATTGAGAGGGAGTACAGCACTGTAGCTCAAATGTGCTGGAAGAGTTTGTGGGTACCTTGCCTGAGGCTTTGCTGACCTGGAGCGATCCGTAGCATGAGCAACAATGCATTTACATGCATAGAACATGGATAGGACCAAGGGTCTGACAGGGGTATACACATTAAGATATGCCCCAATGGAGGAAGCAGCACGACCTTTGAAGGTACACTTGGACAAGGGCCTTGTTCTGGTGCCTCTAGGTCTGAGAGACTCCAATACCACGCACGTACACTCTTAGATCCAGAGCTGCGGGCCGTGAAGGGGCGGAGAAGTGACAATATCACATCACAACCCACGAGGGTTGTGCTGACAACAAGGCCACCACATGACAAACAAGATGGAATATCTGACATGGGTTGGGATTAGATAGAAATGACCGAAAACTCATCGAACGGTACTCCGTTCTCCATTCTCTTCTTCAGCCTGAAAGCCAAGGCCTGCCACGCAAGAGCGTGACGGTGACGTTGGCACGGGAGAGGAAGTTTGCAAAGTGGTCTGTGATAATAATAGAAAATGCAGCAGAAGTGTCACCGATTCGATGCGTAAGGCACGCCAATGATGCTGTGGCTCATAGAAAGCCGGATCTCAGAGGATGCCGGCGGCATTTTGGGTGTAGAGGGGTTCAGAATCTCCCGTATTGAAAGTGCAAAATTGGCCAGCCACATTGTGATCCAGCGAGTCAATGGCTGTAAAGTCATGTTGCGTAAACAGCAAGGCAGAATAAGTGCGGCACACAAAGACATGCGTGCATGCTCTGGAGTTGGATGTCAAAGATGAATGTGGAGAGGCCTCAATAGAAGTTGAGTCGTCGTCGAGCGAGTGAGGTTGAGACGGGAGGAACCCAGAAAGCCAAGTAGAGTTAGTGGGTGGCTTGTAGTGAAACAGGCGGGCAGGTAGACGCCACAGCCTGGTTCTCAGGGCATCTCGTGACGTGATTGGTGGGAGTCTAAACAAAGCAACCCAATCCAGGGCGGAAGTTTTTGCTTCGGTCCAGCCCTGTGAGAGCGGGAGAGAGTGGAGACCCCCGATTTCGTCACCTGTCACTCACTGATTTACGATCCGTTTCAACACTGGCGATCGATCATTGCGCGAGTTTTGTCTCTGAAGATACTGAAATATTGAATAAAAATAATAATTTTTCACGAGACGGAGAAAAAACAGAATGCATATTCTGTACTAGGCTGTCGCGTACCTGACTAGGTACAGAATGGATGTATCATGTCTGTCGGTCAATCGAGTTTAAGCTAAAAGCTGACTCGACTCGACTGCCCGCTGCAATCCCCACTGGGCCGACCCTGAGCCCCGCTGTAGCCCCCGCCACATGCCGAGCCTTATTCAACTGGGTTCTGTCTCTGAGGCTACCTAGTACCTTTACCTACCACAACAACAAAACAACATCCTGCGTCGACGGTGCTCGGATCAGATATTGTCCTTCGCCGACTTGACGTGTTGGCAGGTGAATCATCACCTGGACCTTTTCTTTGTTCTCTCAAGTCCACACTCATTTAATGACTGCCACATTGCCAAAGCCGGATGCCGTGTTGCCTACCTACAGTTCGTTTCTCCTCCCTCCCCCACGCCTGGTCACAACCTCGCATTCAGTCTGACATCTGCGCGACTTTTGATTCATCATGGCCACTCCCCGTGGTTGCGGGGGCCTCGATGAGTTGCGTCCGATATCCAGCGGACTAAGAGACGTGGATGGTTAGGTTAGGTTGCAAGCACAGCGCATGAGTTGAACTGATGGAGAGATCATCCTTGCAGTGCAAAAATAACACCTTTTTCCGTATGGACGGAGGCTCTCCTTGGCTTCACGGAGAGAGGGTCCGATGGGACCATGGGTGAGATGTGGTCTCGTTACATTGTCTCCCCCCCTCCCAACATGTGCCAGTGCTTATTTTTGGCAGGGATGTGGATGGTAAGATCGGCCATGTCAGTCCAATCCTGGACAAGCCCAGCCTCCAAAGTCTCTTTACCCGTCCTTCGACGGATGGCACTTTTGGATTTGCACTTTCTTCTTGCGACTCCGACATCTCTATCTGCCAGAAAGAGCCAGTTGTTCCGTTCGGTCATGTCCGTGTCCGTGTCCGCGTTCCGTCAGAATAGGGAATTCGGTGCTGACAAGGGAAACACACAAGAAAGACAAGGCAAAAGTCTTTGCCCCGAGCCTTATTCTCATCCAACCCGATCCACTGGTCCAATCAGCTTGGGACCTCATGCGAGATCGCCGTGATTCCAACTGCCTGGGCCACTTAGCGGTTGTGGCTGTTGGTAGCCTGTGAAACAAAACACCACCAACGCGCTCCTGTTGGTTCGTCTGCTTCTCAGCCATAGCTACTGGCTCTTTGTTCGAGAAAACTTCACAGCCTGCATCTTGACTCGGCTGTTCATCCATCCCCTCTACCGCCATCGGTTGCCGTCCGTCCCATCGGGTGCATAAGCTGAAAGGGCCTGTTCGGAGCAGTGTCTACACCCTGGTCCAGTCCCAGGTCGATACCAGATAAAAAAAAAACTCCTCGAGGTCAGCCTTTAGCAATAGGATACCCACCTGTTTACTGCTCTTAAAATTTCCACACTTGAAGGGGATGAACCACTTTCAACGGTCAGCCTAGCTCCTCATCATTTAGCGGCGGAATCAGGCTCCAGAGGATTGAGGCTGAGTAGAGAGATATGGAGTGATCCCGGTCAAAAGTAATGTCCTTACAGAACGGTGTCAGCTCGGAAGCATAATTCTGACCGTAGCCAACGCATGCAGAGCATGCTGCACCGCAGTAAGATGGTGCCCATGTTTGCATGGGCAGCCACCGAAGAGCATGGATGTAGCTCAATGGCTCTTTAAACCTCTAACCGACGAATGTGCTGTCTGAACATGAGGAACAGCTGATCCCTCAGCCCTACCCATTCCCCATCCCCTCCCATCTCAACTGGTCTCGGTGGCGAACGTTTGTCTGCAGAGAATACTGTAAACTTGTCTTCCGTCCTAGTATTCTGTCTTACAGACCGTTTTGGATTCTCTCCATACCGTTTGCTTTCTCGTCTCACAATCATTCTTGTCTCGGCGTGTAGTTCCTTGATCCTTGCCCACTCATTCTCCGTGCATATTGCACAACTCCGCCAAGCATCGAGCTGCCCGGATACTTTAGTGATCTTTGATTCTAGACCGAGGCTGTTTCTTTGTTCAATAGGGATTGCTCACCTTCCCAAACTAGCCTTGCTACCTGTGTACACTTTGCCTCCCAGCGGATATTCGGTCTCTTTGCCGGCCATTGGGAGCCTCCATAGGACAGAATAAGCAATGGTCCACTAGCATCTTCCTGCAGTTAATTTCTTTCAAACGCCTGCTCTGTGCGACGCCCTCTGAATAATTCATGATTGCAGTCATGATGTTTAGAAACGCTGCACCATGGGCATTCCTGGCAGCGGCCATATGCCCAGCCGTAGCACAGTTTGATGCCTGGCAAGATGGCCAAATCAGCACTGAAATATGTATTTGGAAGCAGCCAAGAGGTGAGACTATCGTCTATTGATCCCGTTACGGCCTTGTCTAACGTCTAATCAGCAATAATGATTCGGGATATGGTGTATCTTGATGGCGGCGATATCAAATGGACTGCACATATGAATGATGGCCAAACTATTACAGGAATTGACACAGGTTGGTTATTCCGGTCTATTGACATGGGCCAAACTAACAACCCAAGGTAACAATGAGGGTATTATCCTCAACTTCAATCTGAGTACTCCGTTCAATTCGACGACGAATGTGACACGGATTCTCCTCGATAAGCCAGCCATGTCAAAAGCACGAGGCGGCTCAGGAAACAGTAACGGCGCTGCACCAAACTTTATCGATGGAGCTCTTCTTGGTAATGATGCTGAGTTCTTCCTTTACGGTGGCGATCTGTTGCGGAACGACGACTTATATCAAGCGCCCGATAAGGATGAAGTCTTGGGCTACCAGGCATACCAGTACGGACCGGATAAGCCGACATGGAAGCCAAGTTTTGTTGATGACAAGCTGGACAAAGACGTCACTCGATACGTCGCGTATGGAGGTGCTGCAAATGTACCATCTGAAAACCTTGCGTTCTATTTCTCTGGCCTAAGATCACCGACTTATGGACCTTTCTTCACCAACGACCCCAAGAACAAGGCCACGAATGTTTCCGACACATTGATTACCTTGAATATGGAGGAGCAACTCTACGAAACTTGGACCAACACAACGTTGAAAGGTCCCAAGGGACGCGCCAATGCAGAAGTTGTTTGGGTGCCTGTGGGCAAGAAAGGTATTCTTGTTGTCTTGGGAGGTGTTGTTTATCCTGAATGGGCAGGACGAAGTGGAAAATCTGCAAATGAGGCAGAGAGTGTAAGTCATATCCAACCTCGCATCGATATGGAAGTGATATTAACGGTTCGACGACAGGAAAAACAAAGCCCTGAGTTTATGCAGACAATCGACGTCTACGACATAGACAGTAAGAAGTGGTATAAGCAGGAAACAAAGGACGGTCCAGGCACACGAACTCGAGGATGTGCCGTTGTCGCTATTGCTTCAGATCGTTCAAGTTTCAACATCTTCTACTATGGTGGGTTCGATGGTATTCATCCAGTGGACGCTTACAGTGATGATGTCTGGGTACTCTCGTTGCCATCTTTCACGTGGATCAAGATCAACGAAGGGAACTCTCTCCATGCTCGCGCCGGACACAAGTGCTTCATGCCATACCCTGACCAGATGCTTGTCTTTGGTGGTTACACGTCTGAAGCTGGAAGTTCGATTACTTGTCTTGACCAGGGCCCAATTGTGAACTTCAACGTCACCAGTGGACAATGGTTGGATGGGTATGATCCTGACGAGTACAGCGACTACGGAGTTCACGAAAAGATTCACTCTGAAATCGGGGGTGATTCCAAAGGAGGCGCAACGGCGACTGCCCCTGCAGATGGCTGGTCAACATCCACCCTTGAGGACATCTTTGGCACTAAATATGACACCAAGAAGATCAAAGAATACTGGCCTTATACCAAGGCAGCCTCAACAGGCAGACCTCGACTCGACAATGGCGACAACAATGATGATGACAACAAGAGCGGCGGCTCTGGCCTTCCAAACTGGGTTGCGCCAGTTCTGGGAGTCGTTCTTGGACTGATGTTCGTGACTGGGATTCTCGTTGTCTTCTGCCTCTGGCGCCGTCGCAAGATCTTCAAGAATAGATCAAGCGACGACGGTACGGAAGATCCGGGCTCGCGTATCCGTTCATGGATCAGGGGCCAGCACAACGAGAAAGCCCCGACAGTCACAACAGACGAGACCCCGACAAGCCCTGGAACTGAAGTTGCCTCAACTGCGAGATTCGTTGGTTTGTCACCGTCCCCATCTGATACTCCTGCCCACCCTGCCTCACCCGCTGAGGTGCCTGATACTCAGATTCATGAGATGCCTGGTAAGTTGCAACTACTTTCTCGAGTGATGACAGTTACTGACAGGTTTAGACACATCACGACCTCCTGAGCTCCATGACACAGGTCTCTCACCCATCGACATTATCCAAAAGTACTCCCACTTTGCCAAAGACGGCAAGCCACGCTCTATGTCAAATCCTTCCAGCAACTCTTACTCCATAGGAGGGGAACACGCAAGCACCGTTTCGAGATCGACAGGACCTCAAGTGTCGCAACCCGACTCCCCCACAGCAGGTCACAATCGCATGACATCAGATGTGTCTGGTGTTACTGAAAGCGACGGCAAACCCACTCGCGTAACATCTGATGTTTCTGGCGTCTCTGAGGGCGATGCCTTAGCACTGCGACATACGGTCGTTCCCATAAGTCCAAGGACCGGTGATGCAAGCTTGCCTTCGCCGCCACTTCCCTCTCCCCCTGCAGATCCAACACCCAATTCGCCCATCGATGAAGGACTAGTATCCCCTGCACCAGTGTCTCCTCCCAGTGCCAGCGAGGCTCCTGGTCGAGACTATATCACAGCCAAGGCCTCAGCAAGTCCCATCCGGAAGAGCATGTTTAAGGAAAGTGATGAGGATATGGGTCATTCTAAATAGATATTTTAATGTGAGATAAAATCGGTGGATGGCGTTTGAAATGTGATTTATGATGCAACGTATGGGCATACATATCAGTACTGGGCGGGAGGACATTCTTTCACAGGCTCAGCATTCTAGGAGTACGATACCTTGGTTTACTTAGGTTCATGGCGGACTACACTCGTTTTGTTGAAAGAGATTCAATGTCTATATACGTTACTTTTGGGTACCTATATTCATAATATTCAATCCATATAAGAAAGAGTCCTGGTCTCCGTTTCTTCGTCCAACCTTACCCTATGGTGCCTTTCGAAAATCGAGGCGTTTTTGTTCTTTTCCATACATAAACAACCCAGCCGTTCATTTTCGCTTTGAGCAATCCGTTCAGACCTCAACGAGTTGGTCATCTTCGTCCTCGACCTCTTCCACTCGCCCATTGGTAGCCACAGGCTTGTCCTCAATAGCCTTGGTATCATTCTCTGTCTTGCCCTCGTCTTCCTCATCTCGTGCCAATACTTGCACCAAGCGCTCACAAGCTTCTTGAACACCTTCATCGTTGACTCGCGAATGTGTCTCACGAATGACAGGATAGACCTTAACACGACGCATAAGGTCCCGTCCTTCTCGTGTTGTCGTCAATAATGTGAGTGTCTCAACATGTGTCTGCACATTCTGGTTGTCTGAGTCTCGCTTCTTATCAGGAGGTAGTAGTTGGAGATCAGGCAGCATATCCATTGTCTCATCAACATCGTACTCCTCGTTTCCCATGATAGGGAGCAGGATATAAGGTAGGATATCAATCTCATCCTCAGATAAGAATGAAGGATGGGATGAAACTTCAAAGGCAATGTTCTTGATAGTGCTAGCAACACCTTTTCGTCGAATGTCGGACTTGTGCTCAGTGAAAACCTTGAGCTTTGTGATGGGAATGACCTTGTCATAAGATTGCTCTTCAAGGAAGTGCTTTCGGATGTCAGCGTGCTTGGAGAGATCGGCGAAGACGTAGGCTAGGTAGTCAAAGTCTGCGTTCTTGTTGTATGTGCCGTCTTGTCCCTTGACAAACAGATCTAGCAGTTGGTTGAGGACAACCTGGTCTGAGCCTAGTTTCTTTGGTGGTTCTTGCTTTCGCTTGAGGAAGTCTTTCAAGCCATCCCACTTGGATAGGTTGGCCACAAGCATGGCTAACAAATTGGCGTTAGGTTCTTCAGGGTTCTAGGTGCCGTGTTAGCGACTGATAATAAGCCTCTTCAGTCTTCAGACATACAACTATGAGACCGAACACTATGCCGAGAAACTTGTCGTCTTTTGCAAGGAATTCGAGAACCTCTTGGTCACTCGATAAGTTGACCAGCATTGTGATGGCATGTTCGGCAATTTTCTGATATCATTAGTCTCAGGGAGACCCTTTTCATTATCACGGGCCCGACTTACAGGATGGTCTCGGACTAGGAAACTCAGATGTTTGACTGGTTGAAGCTTCTCGGCCTTAAAGATACTGGGCTCTGACAATGAGTAGGGGACGAGGTTCTCAGCAGCAAGCAGACGAATCTGAGCGTTGGGGTTGGCAATGAAGCCCACGAGCTACAGTTGATGAATGTTAGCCAAAGTGTCATCTCATAGTGTATATGGTAACTTGCCTCTTCTAGTTCAGTTGGCATCTTGTCTCAGTCTTACTATCTTCACTATGTGTTGAAGTGAATTTTTAGACTTGGTGATGATTTTGGAGGGGCATGAGAGTAGTGGGGATAGTAGGCCTGAAGTCATCGCTGCTTCAGCAGGACTGAGCATCATTTTTAGTGGTCAATAAGTGAATTTTCAGTTGGACCCACATGCTGAAGAAGTTTCCAAGGGTCTCTCTTCTTGTGTCATCATGGTGGCGGGGCAGAATCAGCTTGGTTTATCATATTTTTTTTCAAGCAAGACAAGGCTGTTGACAGCTTTGGCCAGTCTTTTCGGCGAGGCACAAGTAATACCAGTGCATTATTGCACAATTGGAAAATACAAATTTTCCCTTATGTAGTGAATAATTAAAGGACCAAAGGTAGATGACAAGATAGAGGCAATGCTGCGTAGAAGTTCTAGTACATGTTTCCATAAACAAGAGAGAGCACGCACAGTACCTACGTACAGATCGAGGCACAATTAGTGGTTTTTGCCTTCTCAGGTTGAAATTGTACTCTGATACATCTTATCTGCCTTGTCTGCCTACTTGGGTAGTTCATAGGCACCTAAGTCAACTTCTCAACCGAAAGCGGTGAACCACCTTTGTGAGTCGATACAGCGCACTAGGCGGATTCTAGCAAGAGGGGTCCTTATCGATAAGGCAAAATTTTTGAAATTCTACCCAAACTACGACTCCAAGCCCACATTGTGTGCCATCTCCAAGTCAATACGCCCAAAATGCCAAAAGCCACTACTCCCTCTGCCTCGCGGCAGACACGACGACACAACCCTCTCGAGGATGACATCACAGCCACTGGTATTCTCAAGAACAAACCCTCAAAGAGGAGATCAAAGGGTGGCGATGATGAGGAGGAAAACTTTGTCGACGACCGCGCTTCCAGAACCATTCTGCGCATAGGTCGTGAGCTAGCCGAGGAGGAAAATGCTGGCAAGGCTGTCGCCAAACCTACCATCGACACTTTTGGCTATGATTCGCGATTTGATGACGAGGCTGAGGAGGAAAACAAGGTCTACGAGGATGACGAGGCTTGGGGCGAGGATGAAGAAGTTGTGGAAGAAATCGAGGTTGACCCCAATGATCTTGACATGTACCGAAAATTCATGCCCGACGAGGAAGATGACCTATTGAAGCACGGCTGGGATCTGAAGCCTACCGGAGAGGAGCAGGGCGAGAGCGTCAACCTTGCAGATCTCATCTTGGAGAAGATTGCTGCTCACGAGGCGGCGCAAGAGAGGCGAGAGAACAACCTGGGACCTCCCGATGAGGAGGACTATGAGCTTCCTCCCAAGGTTATCGAGGTCTACACCAAGTAAGTGCCCAATTGGAACCTGAAATGATGGCATAAGCTAAGAATCCCAGGGTCGGCCAAATTCTCTCTCGATACAAGTCCGGACCTCTGCCAAAGCCCTTCAAGATTCTTCCCACAATCCCTCACTGGGAAGACATCATCGCTGTCACCGAGCCCGACAAGTGGTCTACCAATGCCTGCTACCAGGCGACAAGAATCTTTGTTTCCAGCAAGCCCCATGTTGTTCAGCGATTCCTGGAAATGGTCATCCTGGACCGCGTTCGCGAAGATATCTACGAAACCAAGAAGCTCAACGTCCATCTGTTCAACTCGCTCAAGAAGGCTCTTTACAAGCCTGCTGCTTTCTTCAAGGGCTTCTTGTTCCCCCTCGTTGGCAGTGGAACATGCACCCTTCGCGAGGCCCATATTATTTCCGCCGTCTTGACTAGGATTTCTATTCCTGTCCTTCACTCTGCTGCAGCCCTGAAGGGTCTATGTGATATTGCCGCCCAGGAGGCGTCTCATGGAACTGAGGGTGGAGGTGCTACCAATATCTTCATCAAGGCCCTGCTTGAGAAGAAGTATGCTCTCCCTTTCCAAGTTATTGATGCCCTAGTTTTCCACTTTCTTCGATTTCGCAGTGTCGACCCTGCCTCTGTCCAGGTTGGCGACGCCATGTCAGGCCTGAATGAAGGCGACGCTAGAACAAAGTTGCCCGTTATCTGGCACCAGAGTCTGCTGGCATTTGCTCAGCGATACAAGGGTGATGTCACAGAAGATCAGCGCGAGGCCCTTCTGGATCTCCTCCTTACCCATGGTCACGTAGCTATCGGACCCGAGGTGAGGAGAGAGTTGTTGGCTGGACGAGGTCGTGGTGTGCCGCTGGAGCCTCAAGGCCCAGCACTGGACGGCGATGACACTATGCTCATTGATTAGTGGGATTGATGTTATCGATCAACGGCATTTCTAATGAATCAAGACAAATTTGGCGTATGGCGTATTAAAACGGTTTCAAGCTGGTTCGACTTGAGTGGAGATAGAATTGAGTCTGTTGGAGACAAGAAGCCCATCTCGATACCAATTATATATGATTCTTTTGTTCCGTTTCAGTTGCCCCTATAAATCTTACTTACCCAGGTACCTTATTGTGCACTGTCCGTCACCTAGGTACGTGCCTTCTACGGGCACCAGTGAGCGTTATTACCCAACTGGGATGCCATGAGCCCGCCGTTAACAGCATGCGGAAGGAGCAGTGACGACGGCTGCCATGCACCTTTAGAAGGCAGCGGAACTCCCTCTCCGAACGAATCCGATCCTCCCATCATTCATCCCCCTAAGTTTCTTCCTAGGTACCTATGGAACAGCTCTCCTCACTAGCATCTTAGGCTATCCGTGCTATGTTCTCTATCACAACGTCCTAGTTGTCTGTTTTATGCTATTGTATATTTCTTTTCCAACATCGGTCCTTTTCGCTACAACATTGTCGCCCCGAAGTTGAGTGTATCATCTTGACCGAAGGGCGGCCTCGCCCGAACAGTGGTGCTCGACGTTTAAGATGCCGGCACAGTCTCGTTCAGACCCATCGTTGCCAACAATTCGTCATAATATGAACGAGCCCAAGTACGACACCTCATCATGAGACTCTGAGCAACTATACTGATGGCTCTAGTTACTTCAATGTTCCTCATGGACCGACTGCGTCTCCTGCCTTCGCCGCCGCGGCGTTCACGGTATCCAAACCAAAATATGAAAACCTAATGAAACACCAGCCAAGCCTTCCTTCAATGCCGGAGAATATGTTCTCATCTCCTCTAACTTCAAATGTTGCTGCACCTCGACCAACCTATCGACAATCCCTATCATCCTCTGGTTTTGGCGTGGATCCCCCACGGCCCCCTCGTGATGGGTTCGAGTAGGTCTGGTTCCCTCAAGGATACTGGGCAGAACGCCAAATTCTGGTACCACGGAAGAGCACTTCTGGGAAAAGCTTCTTCAAGTGGAGGAACCGCTCGACAAAGTCCGCCAGTGAATCAGACGTTCGAGACTTTTCATTCGCATCTCCTTTAACATCCCTTTCAGCGCCACTCACCTTCCAGGGGTTCGAACCAACACAGCCAAGACCACCTTCCAGTCCCTTTGTGTCGGAATCGGCGCACGTTCTCTCTTTGCAGCATCCTTCCGTCACGCGCTTCTCGGATCAATTTCTAGATTCCAGCGATATATCCCCCAGCATGAACAGCACAGACTCGATCTCCCCGATGAACAACATTGGCATAAGCGAACAAACGAGTACACCTCCCTCTTCGCCGCCGAGTTCCCGGGGCTTTTATGTCAAAGCAAAGAAGGGTCTCGAATCAAAGCTGAAGCTGAAGACTCGTAAAGAGGTAGGTTTATTTCGTGGCAGACGAATGGATCAACGCTAATCTTGACAAGGAACCAATGTGCTCAGCTATCCCACAGCATGTCCATCACTGTGCGACAATGGATGGCACGGGGAATTATTCCAGCATGCTCCAAATCACTAAAACAGGTTCCTGGCTCAAAAACGATGCAGTGAAGCCCAAACTCCGACGAAGACTTTTTGGCAAGGCACCGTGGGCACGCAAGGAATCAGCAGGGTCTTTCAGCAGCGTAACCGGCTCTGTGAGGGAGATACTCAAAGGTGAGACTCCTCCTCCCTCAGCAGTCTCAAGCTATACTTCTTGTACGTTAGTCAAAATATATACGGTATCTAGGAAACCGATGCTGACATTCTAGCAGTGCATGTCAACTGCGTTAATGGCCAGTTTCCTGGAGGGGTATGTTCAAGTCAAACGATCTCGGGTCGCTACATACTAAGAGTTTTTCTTCTCCAGGAGGCAAGAAGAATAAAAACACCACCTCTAGCCGAAGATACTGCGAGCGGTCGGCCACGTTCATTCTTCACTGAGACGGTCCCTCCTACAGAAGACGATGAAAAGGGGTCTCCATCGAGAAGAAACTCTCTCCAAACAGTTTGTCGCCAGAGCATTGTTGCTGACACTTACGAGTGGTGGGAAAAGTTACCCAAGAAACCCGTCCGCAGGAGTCCTTTTCAAGACCGACCTCCTTTTGAATTTCAGCTTCCGGAACATCTTCCCAGCAGCCCAATGTGCCCGGCCAACGAGAAACATGTCAGTGGTGGGACTGGCGTCTGTGTCTACCATGGACGCAGGAAGGGTGCATCTAGATTAGCGCCAGTGTGATTCGAATTACCATGGGAAGAAACCGGTAAGACACAGCGACCATGCCTTGGGTATGAAGAGGCTGTTGGTTTGGAGAGACCTCAACCCCCATTGCTTTGGTTTTTGTTTTCTGTTTTATTCTTGTAGTACGTTACTGATGAATCGGGTCCGCGAAATATGTGATAGAGTTGGCAGCACACTCTTGTCCAGTGCCTTCATATTGAATGTTTGCGTTGATTGATGATATTGAGCGATGATAGTCTAGTCTATGGCATTCTTCTGTTTTCTCCGGTTCCCTCAGTTGATATGGTCGCTTGCTTACCCTATTTTCTTGCAACTTCGACATGCTTGAATCGAATGTGGTGCTCAAGACACCCGTGGTGTGCTCCAAGTATTAAGAAGTAATCTAGACGGAAGACCTGACCTGGGGACTTGGTGCTCCTTTATACGCTGTCTGTCCCTCTGCAGGCATGACATAATCATATGTTTGCTGATTGTTCTTCCTTCTGCTCCAGAAGGACTGACTACCCTTGAAGAACAAAGGTGGCGGGTTGCGAATGTGAGTCAACACAAGCACAACGAGCCAGACAATAGTGATAGTAGGGAGCATCCAAGGACTCTGTTGATAATCGGCGGATCGTGTTGCACTGTATCTTATCAATGCGACGAGACTTGTGCCGAGGCCGAGGAAAGTGAAGAGGATGTGACGGGTAATGGCCCATTTGCTCCATGGTTTCGTTCGTGAGATGACGGCTAGAGAGACCATGAGGATTAGGGAGATACCAGCGGCGATGTAGGTATAGTTGAACTGTGTCATGGTTAGAGATTGAAGTGCATATCGGGGTATTGACTTAGCATCGACTTACGATGAGTTGGAAACGAATCCACATCTTGTCATTGAGTTCGGATTCAAAACCAGAATCAGTCTGCTGTATTCCTTTGCTCTTGTTCTCATCGTCAACTTCCTGGGCAAGGTTGATCTTGAAGGTCTCGAGCAAAGCGTTCTCCATGGCACTCGTGAGTCCTACCATGGCGTCGACGAAGGTCTGGTAGTCGTTCTGATCAGGAAAATCCTTATCCAGATTTGTATCAGAGTACTTGACGACCTGTGGCCAGAAGGTGTCATTGATAGTAGAGATATTCTTCAGCGCAGCGTCAGCCGTGTTCAAAGTCGTGATATACTGAGGTGTATAGGTCTCGAAAAATTTGGTGACGACTTTCTGTAGCTCGTCGACGATCATCTTTGTTGTTGCCTTGGCCATGAGACTTGTGTTGTCCAGGAGTACTGAGCTTGAGTTTAAGTGCTTGAAAACATCAAAGATCTTGGTCCAGATGACGAGCTGCGTGAAACCTTGGATGAAAAGGCAGAGGGCGAGATGAAGAGGATAGTGGAGGAGAGTCCAGAGTTGTTGGCGGAACTTGGGCAGGTAAGGGTTCTTCATCCAGTCGAAGTAGATGAGGCAGACGACATAGATGGTTGTCGCTGCGGCGGTGACAATGCCAATGGTTTGGGCATCTATCAATGTGTTAGAAGAACCCCTTGTTTTAGGGGGACACAAGTAGGAGACTTACTCCATGCATCAGGGCTTTCGACAATAGTGACAACGCTCTTTGAGATAGTGATGATTCCGTCGCCAACAATAATGACAGTCAACAGGCCAAGACGCTTCATCAAATGCGTGCCCTGGAAGCTCAAGACCGGGAAGATGTAGGCAATGGCGAAAGTGAGGATTACCTCTACACCAGCGAGGACATACCACGTCATGAAGACGTTGCTATTGTGATCAGTAAATCGGAACGTGATGCCGAGATAGATCATTGCAACGGCAAAGTTCAAGCCAATTTGTAGCATCATTGGCAAAACCTGCTTCTTGTACTTTCGGACGTGCCAGAGGATGCTGCCGTATTCGACAGCCAAGCATAGACGGGAGACCATGAGAATGATTGCTAGAGATTGTTAGGGATAAAGCTGAGTCAGAATGGGGTTGAGAAGCATACACATTGTTCTCATGGTCTTCATGTTTTGATCGTGTGGTGTAAACTTGGGTGCAACGACGGCGAAACCAACCATGACTCCGAGATGAACACCTCGAGCCGCACGTTCTGTCTCTATCAGCATAAGTCATGAAGATGTTTCGGACTTGCTTACCGAAGAGACTGTCTGTTACGAATCGAACATCATACAGACTGGTTATAAGCCATGTGATCCACAGAATGCTTTCTATCTGTTAGCCTGTTCATCAAAATCAAGTTCTCTCCAATCCTACCTGAAGTACCCTACATAGGCTTTGAAACGCTCGTGGCTGTTAACACCTTGTGTTTCGCAAAAGACAGTGTAGTTGGCGGCGAAGAAGAGATCGTAGAAGAGCTCGAGTAAACTGGCATCCTCGTGCTGTTTAGACGTCAGTAGATTTTCCCTGAGTGACGTCTTGTGTTATGGACCTTTTGGAACTGTGGGCAGTCATCCTCGTATCTGTTACCAAAAAGACTCAGATCAGGAGCCGTGGGACTCCTTGTGGGAAGACCATCGATGCTAGAGTCGGAAGCTATAAGAGGGCTCTTGATGAGAGCGAGCTTTTCAGCTGCTGTAGCGCTCTCGCGATGGTCTTCTCTAGCCATTGTTAAAAGAAATAATCCACCTTGTTAAAGTTAGTATCGTCGTTGTAGGGGTATAGAAATAGCATCACGTAAATGCAGCAACTCTTCACGTCTAATGATACCGCTCCACATACCTTCAAATGGAGTACTCGACCTAGGATGACAATCCAGTCTACATTGATTTTCAAGACAGGATGGAAGCCTAGTTATGTAGACCTGACCTATTATTCGGGTCTGAGTGATAGGCAGGGATGCCAGGCCTCAACGATAACTTCAAACGCTGATCAGAGCCACGGGTGCATGGAGTCATCCAGCTAAGTAACCGCAATGCATCCTGATATTAACAAGGACCTTGGCCATTGCGAAACCGACGTTGAAATGGCTTGATAAGTGAATTTTAACCTGGAACTACCGACTAGTGCAGACACAACATCGAACCGGACTCAGTTAGCTCGCCTTGTGTTGTCTCTGATTGAACAATTCCCACTATAGAGTAGTATCAGAATCTTACGTGAGAGAGCCAATCTTAGCCCCCAACAATATTAAGTGGTAACGAGCTGAAGACACGGCACATATAAACGGCTCACTAATACGACTTGGACTCTCTGATTCGCCAGGTAATCTGTTTTTAGAGACACCGATAAAGCTTGGCGAGTGTGGTGATCCACAAGGCTGGATAGAGAGTGTTGAAGTCTTCCTTCAGTGGAGACTGTTGCTATTAAATGGAACGGCTGAACCAAAGTTCCCAGGATGTTTCGTTTTGTCTTTGCTCTTTTGGGTTATATTTTTCGTGGCGCTGACTGGTTGTAACGCTGGCGATGGATCCTTGGTCATTCGCATGCAGAGAGAAGAGACCTTTTTTATTCAGCCGCTCTGTACCCTGTATTCTGTGGTCTGATTGACATGTAATCATGCTTTTTAATAAGCTTTGTTCTGCCGTTAATGAGACTATATTGATAGAGAACGGTCGGAAATACAAAGTCTAAAAGCAATATTGATATTCTCTGTTACCATGGCAGAGATGAGAGTTGAGTACGTATGGTCTGATACTTGAGATGAAGATGCTGGTGCCCTTGCGGTCAGATGCAACCAAATTGAGTCCTTAGCAGCCGAAACATATAAATAGGCCGAGTCACTGCATGCAAATGCTAATGCAACAACCCAGGACTCGAATTACGGACCAACATCCATTGTCTTTGAAGAATGCAACCCAGTTAGGAAACTCAAAACTCAAAACCAACAGCATCTCGTAAGGCTGGTAAAGTGGGCCATCATTGCATATCCCCCAAGTCTCGTGACTTGGCTCCATTCAAGCGCCTAATTCTCATCCTGACGGGACGCGTCAAGCGCGTCTCCCCCTTGACTTGGCCTGGTAACTTATCGCAACCTGTAATGTCAATGGGCAACAAAACAAACTTCGAGATGATGCAATGTTAGATTTCGGCACCGAACCGATTTGACGGTGTCATCTGTCATGCACGCAACCAAGATGGACTCTCCTAGCCAGGATGCAAGCGCTCGAAAGAGAAATTATTTTCAAGACGATCCTGTTCCTACTCCTCCAACATTAAAGAAGCGAAGACTCGACGAACTTGCACAGGGATCGCCCTCGACGCCGAAGGCTCTCGATGCTATCAACTCAGCATATCCTTCAGCTATATCCAGCCAGAATGTCTGGCCACCGGTCAACAAGAATCTCGAGGCGCCCAACTCCAACCCGCAACCTGCAGATCCATCATCACAAGCTTCGTCCCAAGCACCACCACCACCAGCTTCCGCAGCACCCAAATTTCGACCAGCCATCAAACTGTCTGCTTTGAAAGGCACAATATGGGACACCCAGGATGCGCCTCGTCCTGTGCCTCTCCCCAAAAAAGTAGGTCCTGGGCGACCCAGAACCACAGCAGCCAAGAAACCACCAGGACCCAGGGGCAGACCACGAAAAAAGAAAGTCCAAGAAGGAGATGAAGAGAATCTTGAGGCCACTCAAGTGCCAGAATCCGCCGACGAATTGGCCACAGCAAATGGAAATCTATCGGTGTCAAAACCTACACCAAAGGGCATTTTGACTCCCACAAAGAAAGGCAGACCACGAGGACGACCACCGAAAAATGTTAGTTTTGGAGCAGGCCAACATCGAAATGGAGAGGTTTTCTTTGAGGATCTGCCTAAGAAGGCCAAGACACCTCGCAAGGCGGCCGACTCTGAAGCAGACGAGCTTGTATGCGCAATCTGCATCAAACCGCACTCCCAGCCCCCGAACCAAATTATTCTATGCGACATGTGTGATTTTGCTGTTCATCAAGAATGTTACGGAGTGCCTGATATCCCCGAAGGCGATTGGCTTTGCAAGTCATGTACTCAAGAGGACATACTGAAGACGCCAAAAAAGACTGCCGGTGTAGAGGCTCCGACTATCAAGATCGCAGCGGATGTACCCGATATCGCTAATTTGGAACAACATGTGAGATCATTACAAAGGATTCTTCTGGACCGATGTACAGGAAGAAGACGTTTGCAGTTGCCTGGCCAGCTGGAGGCTGAGGAGAAGGTTTACCAA
Source organism: Fusarium sp. NRRL 52700 (assembly GCA_013396095.1). NCBI lineage: Eukaryota > Fungi > Ascomycota > Sordariomycetes > Hypocreales > Nectriaceae > Fusarium > Fusarium sp. NRRL 52700. The sequence continues at coordinate 87,786 of JAAQRM010000368.1, forward strand.
CTTGTGGAACAAACAGTTGTTGCTGGTGAAGGAAACTCAATGCTTGTCATTGGGGGGAGAGGCTGCGGAAAGACTACTGTAAGTTCACTGTTCCCGGGATGAGCCGAAAGCTAATTCTACATCTCAGTTGTTAGAAAAGGTCATCTCGGATGTATCTCAGGAGCATAAGAACGACTTCCATGTCGTGAGGCTCAATGGATTCATCCACACAGACGACAAGCTTGCGCTTAAAGAAATTTGGCGCCAGCTGGGCAAGGAGATGCAGGTTGAGGATGACTTGGTGACCAGAGTGAGTGATCTCAACGCCTGCCCCTTGGCAAGACTTTACTGACAATGTAGACAAACTATGCCGACACCATGGCGTCGTTACTGGCTCTTCTGTCACATCCGTCTGAAATTATTGGTACAGACGAAGGTGTCACGTCACAATCGATTGTGTTTGTGATTGACGAATTCGACCTGTTTGCATCCCATCCTCGACAAACACTTTTGTACAACTTGTTTGATATTGCACAATCACGAAAGGCGCCCATCGCCGTAATTGGCTGTACGACTCGGTTGGATGTTGTTGAGATGCTGGAGAAGCGAGTCAAGAGTCGATTCAGTCATCGTTACGTCTACCTCTCTCTGCCCAGGAACCTTCCAGCGTACTGGCAAGTTTGCAGACAGGGATTGATTGTTGACAGTGATGAGACTGAAAAGGAGGGCATCAATACCTATCTTGAGGGGCATTCCGAGTTCCAGCAGTATTGGACCCAAAAGATAGAGGTAAGTCAGTGCATAGCTATGGCTGCACCGGAGGCTAACACCTAGTCCAGGGCCTCTACAGAGAACGATCCTTCCAGGACTTGCTTCAGTATCACTATTACACGACCAAGTCTACTTCGGCATTCCTTACCGAATGGATCTTGCCTCTGTCGGCTCTCTCAGCTAACGATGTCACACTCAAGATACCTTCTGTGCAAGGAGATATTGAATCTTTGACAGCCCCTGATTCCAGACTTCACTTGCTGTCTACACTGTCTGAGCTGGACCTGGGTCTCCTAATTGCTGCAGCGCGATTGGACATTGTCGCACACACTGACACGGTCAACCTGGCGATGGCGTATGATGAGTACAGCTCCTTGATGGGCAAACAGCGAGTACACTCGGCAGCGGCAGGCATGCTTGCTGTAGGTGGAGGCGTACGAGTCTGGAGCCGGGGCGTGGCTGGCATTGCATGGGAACGGCTGATCTCCCTCGGATTGCTTGTGCCAGCCGGTATTGGTGGTGCCCGTAACCTAGGGCATGGTGGATTGGAGGGCAAGATGTGGAAAGTCGATGTGGCACTGGAGGAGATCCCGGCAGCAGTGAAGCTGAACGCTGTACTGGCGAGATGGTGTAGAGAGATTTAGTGGAGGAGGTGAGGCAAGACGAGGTTGTTGGTTTACGATATGATGCCCTACTGGCGTGTTAGATACACATCTGTACTCCATTGATAGAGTCAGGATTAATGATGCCCCTGCATCCACATGTCTCTTGTCAAGATATGTCAAGAATACATCGGCGATACTTTGCCTACATCCTTGGTTTGCTCAAGAGTTTTGCGACGGGAACAAGACGGCCTTGCAAGAGGACGGTTGCCCCTTGAAGATCGCGGTGAGTTATTCTGGGACCCGAGTCTACGGCACGCGGGAAACACGGCACACTAGTGAACTGTGAGAATAATTCGGTGAGGAAAAACAGTTTGAGGTTCCGAATAAAGTAAAAAAGTGAAAATGAGGCCAATTGGGAGGGGGTTCGAGGTGAGGATAGTTGTAGAACAAAGTCTATCTGTGATTTCCAGAATATTGCCAGATTTATTCCATGTTACCTACATTGAGACTCTGCTTCGGCAATATTATGGATATATTTGACGATATCAGGGGGCTTTTTTAGGTTCCCTTAATGGCATACTATGCTAAAATCTGACGGACCAGGCGAGGGTGCTTTTTAGTGAGACGTGTCAAGTGACAGCGTGGATTTGTAATCGATTTCGATGTTTTATGTTGATATTTGAAACAGGTGAAGCTATTTTTATTCACTGGGAATATTTAATTATTTTATAAATTATTTTGAAGTTGGCAACGTCACTGAAGATGGCTACTGGCATTAAGTACATATAGGTAGGTACCTTAGATGAGATCAGTCAGATCAAGATGAGCTCGAGCTAGTGGCAAACGGATACAACACTTGCAAGTTCCCGAGCTTCTTCGGTCAAGGAATAGAAGGTTCGATGCGTTGAGCGGCCGGCACTCCTTACCTACCTAGTAATTACCTACCTAGTTAGTAGACTGGATTTTGTGGGTTACCGCCGTACCTTCCACAGCTGATGAAGGATCGCATTTTCAGCAGGAGATGGGCAAGTAACGTAGCACTGTCGTACTTGCCCATGGCCTATGAATTAGTTAACATGGGTTGGATTGGATACAATAAATTCTTGCTAAGGCAAGAGTGAATCAACTTTCGTCATCATAAATCTTCAACAACAAAATAAGAGATCGCCAATGTTTTAGTCTAACCCATAAAACTTGGAACCTCGGACCCTTTTTTTCGTTCCGTACATATTCTTTGATCAACATTACTTCTCAACCTTATTGTTTCTATCATCATCATCATCCGTTCATTACTCAGCACCTCATCTTCTCACTTCTCACTATCCCGGCACTTTAGTTACCTTGTACTGTACTGCACCAACTACCTACCATAGAAAAATACGTGTAGAATTGTGTCGATCACAACCATCACCAAGAAAAAACATGACTCGGTCAACATTCACAACTATCACACCCTTGCCCTCAAACATATCCAGAGAGCATGTAGTCGACTTTCTCCACGATCATCTCGCCATGATCGACTTGAATCCTCTCATTATAGAACGCCACCAAATCCCTCCTCCGCCACACGCCCCGGAGGATGAGAAGAAGTGTGTATGGTACTCTATGACGGACCGTATTGACTATTTCCCCGGCGGTCTTGTCTCCGGCCAGGTCTCTTACACCGCAGCCTTCTTCGACTCTCCCGATGGTCTGCAAACGCACAGCTACGCTCCTATGGGGCTTGATCTCCGTGGGCGTTGGTCTGTAGGTGGCACGATGCCAGGAGAGCGCCCGCAGCCTGTTGAGCTTGGTCTCGGGGCGCCTACTACGGGTCTTTATCTCCGTGAGGATGTTGATATGCGCTGTAACATGCTCATGGTAGGGTTTGTCAAGAAGACTATCAAGAAGTCGCACGGGACACTAGTTGAGAAGTTATCTCGGAAGACCTCCATGAAGATGGCAAGGCACTCTATGCAAAACTTCGGGTCCAGCTCCCCAGGAAGTCTTCAAACGCCAACCCCTACAAGGTCTGAATCCTCAGGAGTACTGCCTATGGGGCCGCTTCTCCCACCTGCCGTGAGCAATGACCAGCACAGGTTTGCCCCGGGTCTATCTTCACCACCTACCTATGGCCACGGCACACCCTCTTCCTCTTCAAATATGGGCAACATGCATCCGCAGAGAAGCGGCGGTCTGGTACCCCCTGGACAACCTCAGCTGCTAGATTCGAATCAGTCAGGGCTTGGTCATGCAGGAACTGTCTATCGTGGCAACAGTAGGCCTGATCATTACACCGAGTTCTCTGGTCAGAACCCCTACGATAGCTCACGGACCACATACGATGAGCGGGAGAACTTTGCAGAATTAGACGATGGCACCCATAACCATCCTCGCCACTACGAAGAAAAGTCAGGGCCCGCAGAGCTAGCTTGAGGCTTGCATGCGGCAGCATAACATCACCGATCTACGTTTATGTTTTTGGTTTGGAGCAGGGGCGTTATTTCTAGCCTGGATTGTTATGTCTATCTTTTGAATATCACATATCACATCAGGTACGAGCGAAGCACATTGACAATATACAGAATATCGGACGCAGGTTTAATGAGCATAATGATAAAATTACGTTGAGTACTATACGTATTCATATTATACCAACGATAAAAATCATCTCCTAGGAATGCAAATGCCATCCGAAGCTCGCCTTCTATCAAAAAGTCCCAAAAGAACAAAAGAAATCCCCTTCAGTGTGATTTATCCGACCCCGGGAAACCCTTTTAGTGGGGGATGGATTTCACAAAGAAGATCACCAGCTCTAAGCCCCTGAACGGATGGTCTCTCTTCCTCGTCCCTCCCTCAATCAACCACGCCCAGCTTCTGGTGTCTGAGGCATAAGTGTGGTGTTTGAACGAAGAGATGGGAGTAACAAGAGTCCCACTCTCCAGCGGTCTAAATGCGAGTGCATGATGGCCCAAAGAAGTAAAAAAAGGTTGTCATTAATACGTTGGTGATGAGAAGCGAAGCGAAGTTTTCGTTGAGTGCTCGTAGGGAATCATGGCATAGTGGGCCACAAAGATCTGCCAGTCTCAAACGGAAGTTGGCAAGCTGATGCTGTGTGACTGATCGTTCTCTGAGACTGGAGATACTCGTGAGAGAGTTTGTTTGTCTTTGCGGGCTTACAGAGCAATGAGGCCGAGCATGGCAGCCAGGCCGAGACCGACCTGGAGGGCACCGGCGCCGGCAACGACGACTGGAGTCTCGGGAACATCCGTACCCTTGGCCGGCTTGGTGGCCTCAGGAGCCTGAGGGCCGGTGGGCTTGGCGGGGTGCTCGGGCTGCTCGGGCTTGGCGGGGTGCTCAGGCTTGGGGGGAGCAGGGTGGTAGGGCTTGCCAGGGATCCAAGTAGGGCCAGCGGGGTGAGTCTCAGTGACGGTGCAAGGGCAGTCAGTGATGGTCAGAGTGCAGGGCTCAGTGACGACGTAGTCCTTGCCTCCGAGGTGGAAGCTGGTAGGGCCAGTGCAGACAGTGGTGTAGACATCGTACACACTGGTGATGGTGACGGTACCGTTCTTGACGCCGGTAGGCTGAGGAGCAGGAGAGACCATGGCGGCCTCAACGGCGGCGAAGCCAGCAAGGGCAACGAGAGCAGCGGTGTTGAATGAGTACATCTTGAATGACTTGTTTGGTTGTTTTTGGGACTTGACAAGAGTGAGTTACGGTTGAAGTAGCGAATGCAAAGTTTGTTGGAGTGAAGGACAGTGGTCAAGCGAGTGACTTGGGCGAGGTATGTTAACGAGTGTGGGTTACAAAGAACGAGAAAGAGGCTGAGTGCTGAAGAAGAAGAGGAGGGGGCCGATGTGGTTGACGAGGCTGCCTTATATCTGTAAGTGAAGCCGCGAGAGTCAGACACTGGCCAAGAAGAATCAATATGTTTATCTCGGCTGGCCGCCCCTGTGTCTGGACCTGACTCTCTCAGCTTGCGACAGTCTAGCCGCCACATGAAAGAATGGTAAACAGGCACATCGCCATGCTGCTTCATTCCAGTGCGCAAGGGAGAGGCACAAGGAGATTAGGGCTCCGTAACTAGGGAGTTGCTGACCTTGGTTACGTGCTGCAGGGGGGGCATTTTGTGTGCAGTGAGTGCTATTTCGAGAGATTGTTGAGATGTTTTGTTTCTGTTTAATTATATACATATATATATTATTTTCTCTCTCTGTGGTTCAGGGCGTGTAAGTGGTTTTTGAGTCTTGATAGCGGGTGGTATCTTGGCATCCAATGATAGACGCATATGTTACATAGCAGTCCTAGTTAGGCGGTATCGTCTAAGTGGTGTTCAAAACAGCCAAAACAGCCAAACATTCATGTAAACAAACAACAAAATAAATAGCTCAACTATAATCTTAATTTTATTTCTAGCAAATCCACATGATTTGACCACAACGGGGAAAAAGAAACGATGGTGCAAGAATCGGTCGATCTGGAAGCCCGTCTCTTGTCTCTCTTGAGTCTCCCTCCCTTACTTGACTCATCTGCCATTGACCCCCACATACCTCAGACATGACACTAACATGATAGACATTGTCAAGAGATTAGATTACTTCAGCTTGTCATGAAGCCTCTCTCTGATGCAATCTATGGCTAATGAGACAATGCTCGCGTCAAGAGTGCCGAGGTATGAGCTAAGAACAAGCTTTTTCTCAAGATATCAAAAGAATAAGATAGGAGAGAGGAGAGAGGAGAGAGGAGAGAGAAAAGAAAAAAGAAGAGAGGAAAAAGCAGGCAGGGAAATGGAAGAGGTCATTGTGTCTTGTAGTCTAATTAAGCATATGCAGTCAACGTCTCTACCCCTATCAAATGCATCTTTTTCTTGGCGTCTAATGAGATGAGATGAGATTTAGCAGTCGTTGTTAGACACAGCACATGCAATCGAATCGCGACATATCGCGTGCTCCATGCGAAGGAAGCAATATTCTTATCAGAAACAAACACAACATTCTTGGTATGTCTGAATTCTGGCTACACATTCCTCAAAGTTCTTCAGCCCATCTCTCTATAGAATGGTTTATAATAAACTCTTTACCAGCCATACCAATCAATCACAGACACAAATTCATGCTTGACTCGAATTCATTTCTTCATCTTTATTCCTCTCGACAAAATCCATCAGAGACTGCTCAGATTTCTTCTTTTTTTTTTTCCTATGTACGGTTGTCTTTCAGCGCTGGCCCGCCGTGTAATGTTTGGTAAAATGTACCCGACTCCTTCCAATGCAATGCATTACTTTCGGTTCCTCGACGTGGCCCCGTTCGTAGCATGAATAAATGAGTAGAGACCAAGTGAGAGAGAGGGAGGGGGAGAGAGGTAGAGAAGAAATAGGACCCTCCCCTCCCAGAAGTAGAAAGAAAAACAAGATAACAACACAAACAACAAAGCTGACAAGAAAATAGATGCCGTGAGTTTTGGTCGTCGAGAAACAAAAATCATTCTTCGCCCTGTACAAATCAATCGATCGATCGCACACTGAAGTCCATCCTATATCCATAGTCATGATTCGGAAACTCGGTCTTTGAAACCCAATGCAGCGCTTCTCGATTCAGCCAAGAACTCGACATGGGTGGGTAGACGATAGGTCATCACATCGCTGTGCTGTGATATCACTTCTACCATATGCCCCAATGACTCGCTTGGCGATATCGAGACCTCATATCTCCCGACGATATATTGGCGGCCAACCCGAGCGCGACCTAGTCCCCGTTGGAGAAAAGATTTTTTTTCCTCATCGAGGTCCATAATCGATGAGCAAAATGGGGACCGAAACTAGGAACCGGCCGAGTAAGATCGGAGCCATCCGAACTTAAAAAGAGACCGTTGTCGGAAAGGCAGAGCCGGGCCGGGAGGCGGAGGGAGAGTGTGGCATAGCATAGCCATGACCCCCAAAACGCTAGCCTTGGAACAAGGAAGCCGAGGTGACAAATAAAGTACAAAAGGCAAAAAAAAAATAAAAAAGGTAAAATAGCTCGGAAAACCCAAATAACACCGATAATGCTTGGAAGGTATGACTCTAGCTGGTATCGTTTTGATGGTGGCAAACGCTCGGGTAGCCAAATCTGTCAAACGTCTCTATGCAAATGACTCGTTCGTTTAAAAATGAGGCAGATGATGGATGTGAATGCTTGCTCATGCCACTGTAGGTAGGTACTTGTACTCCAGCACTGCGAGCAAGGCTTCTTTTTCTGGTCAGCTCATGGCGGCTCGCTACTGGATTAGGCTTTCGTTTCCCTTCCTTTCAAGCCTAGCAGCCAGTAGCTAGCCATTAGCCAAGTACCAGGCCTTCCTAGTGCAGTCTGAGGTCAGATCCCTTGGAGATCATCACTTTCGGTTTGATCTGCTTTGGCTTCGCTCAGGTCCTCGGCCGACCACGTCAAACTCGTAGTTTCGCAATTGCTGCTCGTACTTGGGGCTGCGAAGGAATTTTGGTACAGAGTCCTATTTTTTCACGTTAGCATCCATCTGTCATCCTGCATATCATGGCTCTGATCGGCATGTCCGAGAACGGAATTGGAGGCTGGAGGGGCGGGGTTTAGTCAAAACTTACACTAGCCATCAGCTTGAACACTGCGTTTTGAGCATCCTCAAACAGCGACGTCACCTCTTGCAGCGTGTCAATCATGGCCACATCCTGTCCAACAGCCTTGGTCATGCGAGTTGCCAGGTTGTTGCGCAGTTGATGGTCGATGTTGAGTTCGCACGGCGATCCTGGAGCCAGGAAAGCGTTGTAGATACCATATGCCGAGGCCATAATCTCCTTGATTCCGTCCATGGCATTAGTATTGGGCGACTTTTGAGCCGCTCTTGTGGCAGCCTTGCAGCTGCGCACAAACTCGTCAACATCTTGGTAGAACGACAGGTTTTCTTCGCAGTGAGTATCTCGTAGTTGCTCACGGAAGAGGAGACGTAGCGCGGGGTCGTTGAGAATCTTGTCCAGTCGCTGGGTGTTGGAGTCCCTAGTGATGCCATTTCGCTGAGATGCGGCACCGCCCTCGCTCTCCGAAGGTCGGCCCCGGGAGGCAACACCACTAACAAGATCCTTACCGCGTTGCGACAGCTGGTAGATGGCGTATTTGGTGGGTTGGAATAAATTGCACCCAGGGTTTTGCGACATATACGCACGGTCCTGGGCCACGGGCTCCATTAATTCGTACTCAACGAATAGAGTGGCCACCTCAACAGTCTCTCGCTTGTCCACAATGGTTGAGCAGTCCATGAGCCAGTCCGTGGCAGCCTTGCCAGTGAAGGTGTCACGATATGTCTTCCCATTCACCTTACGCTCGGCAGCCATCTTCACTCCAGTAAGGCCATCTCGGTAGTCATGCAGCGAGTCCGAATCGGCGGCGTTAACGGTAGTCTTGATGTTGCGGCCCTCGGAGCCAGCAAACCGGCGGAAGATGACCTCGATTGTTCCTTGGTCGTGAAGAAGCTTGTCAGTCTGTGGGTCTCGCTCCAACAGCACCAACTGGGTGGAGGCGAGGTTAGCCAATTCCGATACTTGCTTCTGTTGAATGCCGTTTCTAGCGCAGAATCTATCCAGAACAGTGATACCCTTGGGAGTTAATTGCCAAACAGAGCCCTTCATCGTGTAAACCTGCTGATATTTGCCATCTGCTGATTCGATGAAACGGGCCTCTAGAAACCGTTGACAGATAGAGCGGGCCATGTCCTTGGCCATGGAGAAGGTGGTGGTTGTGGTGGTTGTGACAATACGAGAGGGATCCTTGGGGTCTGGCATACGGTTGGATTGGGAAAACTTTAGGGAGCCCAGGTTGTTGATGGCATCCTCGGATAGAAAAGTGTACTCAACCTTGGTCAATCGAACACGGTGGGCTGAGAGTGGCAGCAAACTGACGACAAGAGTTGAGAAAAGATCCTTGAAATCCTATTTGTGCAACAGTCAGTGGGTGTTCTTTCTTTCTTCTTCTTCCTTTTTGGGAAACAGGGTTTCAAGAAGACGCAATGGCGCAGAGGCTACGCGTGTGCGCGCACGAGGTAAAACGGCGCCTTGAAGGCACACCAAACAAGGTTGGGTAGGACAACAGGGCGTACCTTTGTGAATGGACGGTCATCGTCCGTCATGCGCAACAAGCGCGAAGATGTCTGATGCATCTTGTTTGCTGTGGAGGACTTGATGGGGGGCGGGAGGTTCGGGTCTGTGGACGTATAAGGCTGGGACGGCGGGTTGTTCGCCTGCAGAGTCTGGGGAGCGACCTTGCTGTCCAGATATGCACCCGAAGAAAGCGATTGGTTTGAGGAACTTCGTAGACGGTGGTACTTGTCCGGACTGGAGGGTTCCGACGAGGGGGAGGAGCTCGTGAGCAAAGAGAGTCTTGAAAGAGCACCGGAAGACTGTCGAGGTCGAATGGCTGGCTCTGAAATAGCAGCAATGGCGTTTTGTGTGCGATCAAAAGCAGAAGCAGCCAGGGCAAAGAGGCTTGTTGAAGAACGGTTGTTCAATCTCGAAACTGAGGAAGCCGTGTGACGATGATGGCCTTGGTGTGGATGATAAGGGACGTAGGCCGGCTGGTTTGTATTTGTTGTTGAGGTGGAAGAATTACCGGAGGTAGCGGAGGTGTTGATGTGTGCTGGAGGCAGAGGTGTAGGAAGAGGCGAACGATCCGAAATAGAAGAGCGTGGTGTGTTCGTGGTTGTATCCTGGTCCTGGTCGTGGTCTAGTGCGAGTGGTGTATCAGAAGGAGAGGCAGAGTGAACCGTGGGCCTTTGGTGTTGCGACAGAGTGGCCATCTAACGGGAACGAGAAAGGTCAGAAGGAGGGGAGTTTTGCGGTGACGGCAGTGGGAGAGGTTCAAATAAGAAGGAGGATGGACGTGGATGTGCAAGTGAAAGTGGATGTGGATGTGGGATGTGGATTTTTTTGGTCTGGTTTGGTTTGTGAAGGAAAATCAGTCCAACTAAAGGTCAAAGCAAGACCCAGGTGTGTAAGTGTAAGTAAGTGCAAGTGGGACACAGACTGTGAAAGAAGAAAAGGATAGATACCCTCAGGTAGGATTAGCAGTGCACCTAGAATAGGACAGTCTAGAGAGAGGGTAGGTAAGGATGGGATAGGGATAGGGATTAGGGATTGGCAGCCCCAGAGTAAAGAAAAGAGAGGGTAAAAAAGGTGAGAGGGTATGGAGCACAGGTACAGGTACAGGTACAGGTACTGGTACAGAACCCCCCCAAGACCGGCCGACCCTACCTAGGTCCCTACTAAAACTGAACTGAACTGAACTGAACTGAACTTGAACCGAATTGAGGGGAGGGTGGGGTGTCAAAAGGGGTTCCCTCTAGTGAATGCACAGGCGTGACCCTAACTGAGATGGTCCCCTCCTGGTGGGTCCCTCCCGACCTCCGTTCTCTCGTCTGTCTGAGGTCAAAAGATGGGCGCTGAGAATAGCGGGCGAAATGGAGATGGTGATGGTCTTGGCCTTGGCTTTTCGCTCTCCACAACTAAACTAAACAAGCAGTAGCAGAAGCAGTAGCCAGGGTCAAGGTCAGGGTCAGGGCTATCACAGGCGCTACAAGGGCAAGGGTAGAAAATCTCCAGCAGCTAAGAAAGAATCAAAGAGCGAGCGAGCGGAGACAGACAGCCAGACGATAGAGGGAAAAAGAAGAAGAAGAAAAGAAGAAGAAATGCAGACAAGGGTCTATTCGAAGTGGGCTTGCTTGCTTGCTTGCTTGCTTTCATCCATCTTCCATCTTCAATACTGCTGTCTCTCATGCTATCATGCTATGCTGCAGCAACCCGTCTCGGAACGCCGGGGCTTGGATTTGCCTGTCTCTCTCTCACTTACTCATTCAGTTCAGCGATAACATGTCTCCAGAACAAAAGACCCCATGTCCTGGGGCTTCAGCGCATCTTCGCGCTGGAGTTGATGTATCGACATGTCGCCAGTCTATGTGAGGTAGGCAGGCCGGTAGGGCTATGTATGCATATTCACCACGCCGTGTCTACCCTACCGTACGTAGCGTCCCGTAGCACAAGAGACATACAGCTTCTTTTGCAGAATTGGCGAATCAATTCCCAAAAGTCGTGAAAAAGAGGCTTTTGGCAACCTCTCGGCCAACAGTAGTCCCTCTTCAGTAGCGCCATTAATGCTCCCGGTACCGTACCTTTGGTACAGCACATTGCTTGTCGGCTCCGACTGAAACATGGAGAACAGAGGAAAACAGAAACCAGATGATTATCAACAACTAACGTTATTATTATTAGTTGCTGTGTGCACGAATACATACCAACAAGCTGGGGAAATCCGTCAGCAGTACTGTAAGCGAACAGGGGCGTTGGCACTAAACAAAAATCCATTAATATCACCAGCCCAATGACAATGTAATATTCATATGACAAACGAAATGAAAATTCGTGGTCGTCATAACATGTCATCCGGATTGACATAGGTTCACGTCAATCCGGTAGGTATTTGTTCCTCAATTTCTTCTCTTCCAGTGCCATGCCCCATCAGCACTGCAGCTGTGAAAAGGACGTAGGGTTTAAACCAAATCCACTCGCTGGCTAGACTTTGAAATACAACATACCCGCTTCCAGCAGCTTGCATGTCTGGTGTTGACGCTGGGGCCCTCATAGCTCACATGCGCTATTGTTGCATTTGGGACTACATATATGCACTAGAGCGCTGTACGTAACGCGTTAGGGCATCAGACTTGTTGAGGGTTCACAGGCTGAAACCATTCGACTCTTTGAGCTTTGCGGAATGCCTGCACCATTCTTTGCTGATCTGCAAGCGGTCTGCAAAGCAAACTGCAGCACCTCCGCACCCTGCAACACCATACCATGTATGTACAGTACATTGCTTGTCTGATCTGATCGGCTGGCGTGCAACAGGCATCAGGAGCGAGACACAACTGATTGACAGTAAAACGGCGGTTTTGGGGCGTTGTATGACGACTCAAGCCGGGATCAAATCTCCATTCTCAATACCTTGCTCAAATCATCATATCTGGAATATGTTTTCCACCGCTGCAGCGATCCGTACGGATTCCGCCGGTGGCTTGCCCGCCACGAGCGTCTCTTGTGCAACCATGAGAGGCGAGCGTCGCCTGGGTCGACGCCTCATTGCAAATCACGGCGATTGAGAGCATCGCCTCGCCAGCGCCAGAATCCTTAGTCCGTCCAAAAGCGCTTTGTCGGCGGCAATGCACTACAGCATACGCCTAGACAGGAATGCTTACTTGGGAGATTTGCACGAAAAGCCCGTTGCTGTCCGTCCACAGATGAGACAGGTTCGTACTCCGTAATGTACACAGATTCCCGTCCATGGGAGACCAAGCGCCGGACTGCTGCATGAACCGGGACGTCAGACCGGGACAGACACAGGCAATGGCACAGTAGAATGGAGGCAAGCCCTGGTCAAATGTGACCTGTAATTCAGGGAAGAATTAGTAAAAAGGGGAAATGTCTGGAAAGGCTGTGCTGTGCTGTGCTGTGCTGGCTGTCCCTATCTTTGTTCATCTCATCATTCATTCCATATGAGCTGCATGGTAATAATCTTCTCTCTCACATGGTGAACCAGTGAGTGGCTGCTGAGCCGCGGGCGTGTGCATGGCTGTCTCACCTCCTACAGTCAATCAATTCTCAGCCGGCCCCTTGAATGCGCGTGGCTCCAGGGATTCCATCCATCATGCTAGGCTGTTTTCGGCTGGCAAACTTCCCTGTAGCCATGCTCAGTGCCTCCATCCACCGCATCACGTTGCTGCCATGCGATCAAAGCGCCCAAGTTCCTTTGCATGCATCCATACCGCGGCAGGGCGTGGCTGCCCCTTACTCCGCCCCACGCGGCCTCTTTTATCAACAAGTGCTTCCAAATTGCATCGGAGCGTGCATCCGAAGCTGTGCCAGAGTTATCCCATCTCATTTGATGGGCATGCTGCAAACTCTCCAAATCTATGCGTAAATTCTGAGCCATCTGGCCTTCAGATTAGTGACAGGGCTTCGTTGGTTTTGAGTGTGGGATGCTGATGCTTGTCTAGCTTGTTCATCTTGCCAGGAACCGTCAATCACCTTGAATAAAAGTAACACTGAAACACACTTTCGAAACGACCTGGAGATGTCCGAATGAATCAAACACCAGACTGGTCTTGACGCATGAATTTGGCCTTGTCAGCGTCCCAGAATTGACACTCCGATTACTTCCTTGATTAGTAGCTACCTCTGTCGTTGTATTTGTTTCCGCTTCCATGTCATGCTCAGGCGTGGTAGCTCGATTGCCTGACTCTTGGAATCTGTAATCTTGCGCCTCATAAGTCCGGCATTCAGGGTTCTCCCAAATTGGCCAGATTTTGATTACCTTAAAGTGAACAGACTGGTGGTTGCAAATCGTGGCTAACGAACGCCATAGATCGCTCTGACCTCGTTCTAGCTTCTAGTGGATATAGTGTATGTCTCCGTCGGAGATTGATTATTAGAGTGTCGCTGAACCTCATTAGTCTATCACCATGCTTCCCAAAAGCTAGAGCCATCCATTGGTGAGTGTATCAAGAACGTTACCAGAAGTATCACTACAGTGTGCGGAGTAGTCGTGTAGGTGTATCTAGCACTCAGCCTTGGTTGGACTGATGCTCCAGATTACCCCAAAGCACTAATTCCTGCTGGGTTCAACGGGCAGGGCAGATGTGCCAGCCCAGCCGCATCTCACACGAAGCCTGCCACTGCCAGTATCTAAATTAGCCATCTCGGCTCTGTGCTCACGTCACGCTCGGCTCACTTCCCAGCTTCCAAGAACGCCAGTGGATTTGTCTCTGCCGAAGCGAAATTGTGATTCGCAGCACTGTGGCTTCTTTGGCTCCGAGCTCGCTCCTTCTAGAAGGTTTCTGGAAACTCGTCTCCGCGGCAGGGGCCAGGGTCTTTGGATCTTGACTGGCTGAGCAATTCAACTCGACTCAAAGTTCCGTCCAGGAGCCAAGTAATCTGTCGGCGATGAAAAGCGTCTCGGTCGTCTTGCCGTTAGATCAGATGATCTCCTCTTGCGACGTAACCTCGAGCAATATGAGAGAGGTGCGTCTCCGCAATCTTCAGCACTCGTAAGTCTTGTATGGCTCCAGGTGAAGCTTGGAGGGACTGAGTCTCGGGTTTCAGAAATAGACTGCCTAGACTAATGGAGAAAGAACGGGCGGCCAACAAGGAAGCCAAAGATCCTGGTAATTTCCTAGCCTCAGACAAACGTTAGTTCAGGGAAGGAGTCTAGGAAGGATAGGGAGTGAAGCATTGGAATTTGTGAGTGACTCCTGTCTGGCTGTTCGAGACACCCATTCATTGGAAGGAGGCTAAAAGCCGACAAGACATAATTAGAGAAGGCACACGACAACATCATCATCCACAACCGCAGCTTCCGATTGCGCCTCTTGGGGATAAGATATCTACATTTGTCCTTTATCTCCGGGTTAGTCTGTTTGACACATTCCTTCGCTCGGGTACATCTACCGTTTACAATGCTGACTAGGCTGACTCTTAGAATGTCATTTGTTCAAGCCTAGTACAGGGGCTAGAGGGGCAATGACTAGGTACTTGTCAGTGGCACGGTTATCATTAACCGTTAACCGATCTTGTCTCGCCTGTCTGGCCTGTCTACGGAGTCTCAAGCCTCGTCAATGTTGGATTGAATCGTCAAAATCTGATGGTGTTGAGGTGACCTGCGGGTTGATTCCACTGCCTGATAGATCTATGCTGGATGGATAGCAACAGTCTCAACTTTGAAGGGTATGTAGACAAGAAGCCAAGAAACTCTGCAGGTCTTCCCATCTCACATATCAGAGTTATTTCATGTATAAGCAGACAGTATGCTGTTACGCAAGATAAGGTATGTTTCGGGGATTTCCCATCATATACACGAAACTGCACAAGCATTGCGAAACCCTTGACGATAACAAGCAACCCAAGTTCCAACAGTGGGTGAGCCGGGGCACCTGTCAGAGTGGGAATAGTCGGGTTTGATGACCAGTCAATCTGGCAGATGAGGATGAATCCTCATGGCGTTCATCATCTTTACACCGCAACGAGACTCAAGATGAAGGCTGACAAAAAAGCCAGCCAGTCCGTTTCCCTATCACGAAGTTACCTGAGCCACGATCACCAAATTCAATTCATGGCTCATTTGTGAGCGCGACGGGTATAAAATGGGGACGCAGGGTTCGAGTTGATCAGGGCACCATCCACAACTCTCAAGTGTCTTGGTGTGACTGTGACTGTGACTGGTCACCTTTTCAACCATGTCGGCATTCCCACGTGGCTCCATGACTGAGCTTGTCGTGCCGTGCAAGGAATCCGCTGCACGTAAAACTGCCATACAGATACGAAGCAATGGGTCCCCTCCTTCGCTTCGAAACACCGCCTCTCAAATGCGTACGGAGGACACGACGGTGCAACTCCGCTTTATAGTTTCTATTCTGTGGATATATGATCTGATCAAATAGGTATTTGCTGAGTCTCGAACAGCGGTATGGGACAACAAAGCTACATATCAATAAATATCCCTGACAAAACATAACGCGTTTACGCGCGCATATCACACGTTTGTCAGCGATCAGCGCCATCTGAATCCAGTACCAGAGAGGAGGTAATGAAGTGGCGGTATTGACGATTTGCAGATCCCCAGTTGAAGAAGCAACAACACCAAGAACAAAGCAAAGAAAAGC